>JAJOOR010008717.1:0-23243 GCA_036250505.1 Solanum acaule | reverse complement strand
ACTTTTAAGTTCTTTTGTTCATGTAATAGACTTAATAGACTTCTTTTGATTGTAAAGGGATGTGTCCCTACTTATGTTTTGTGACTGTGTCTAAGATGACCATGTGAAACATAGACTTCCGCTGTGTGTTTTTAAAGTTGTTTTAATAAAGTTTAAATGTGTGGATGTAAATAAGTTCTTTTTATTCCGCACTATTTTCATTATTGAATGCAATGAATGACTATGTGGCTCGTATAAGACCCATTCGGGTCGAATACGCCATGTTACGACTAGGGGGTACTTTCGGGTCATGACACATACAAGCATATAATAGCATTTAGCACATAGACATGCAACTCTACTAAACCGGGTAACATGACACTATACCCGAAATATGGCCAATCGATCCTAACATGAGATATCTAATCAAAGTAAGGTAGTAAACTGGTATCCACCCCCAATTCACTCCAATCGACATACTTTTACACAATTAAGCTCAATCTAAAAGAAAGGAAGTCGTAGCTTTCCTTAAGGCCGATCGCACGCTCTCCAAATTACTTTATCGGAGCTTTTCCTTTCCGAACAGTCTCGAAACGCTGCCCCGCTATCAAAAATAGAGTCACAACATTACTACGGTCATTTAGACACCAAAATCACAACAAACGGAGATGAGTCAATTTTGGAGTCAAAACGGGAATCGTGGGACCCGCACCGAACTATCCGAATTTGACTTCGTCAAGAGACCCTAAACAACACTCCAAACTTGTGTTCCAAAATGGAACACAATCCGAGGCTCAAAACACAGCAAAAACCAACAAGCAAGAAACCACACTTTAATCAACTAAAAGAAACCCTACAGTAGCAGTCTAAACTCGGAATAAACGAGAATCGAAAGGTGCCCAGCACTCCTTGAACACTCTACAACGAAGTCACGACAATTCTCAACATGTGGGACTTCGAATCACCCAAAACCGAGCTAAAATGAGTGAGATATGACCAAAACAAAAATACCAAAAACAAAGACTCAAAAAAGGTACTGCAGTCAGGTTTTATCATGAAATTACCTCGAACTACGTGCACCCAACAACTTTCGAACACCCTACAGCGAAGCCACCGAAAATACGAAGCTCCCGCACTTCGAATCGCCTAAATTGGATGAGAGATGAGAGAGTTATGAGAGTTTGAAGTTTGGAAATATGTTGCTGTTTTTCTGCATTTATTGCAGAAAATCTGCAATAATTTCCAAAACTTAAAACTCCGACGGGGTGCTCCGATCTCGTTCGGAACCCCGTGCACGCAAACGAGATATGCAACCATACCAAATTTGATATTCCGGACTCAACGGCGCAGTCAAAATTTCCATCGGAGGTCATCTCAATAAAAAGTGGGTCCCACTTCCAAAAGTCATTTTAAGTCAAAACCCACAAAAGGGCTCGGAAAGATATCAAAAACCTCGGGACACAAAAGAAGGGTCAATCTAGACCAAACTCGACAATCCGGAGCTAACCGCACTGACGGAATTCTCATCCGAGCGTGTTTACTCAGAATGTTGACTAAAGTCAAACTTAGGCTTAAACTTAAAGTTAAAACGCCTAATTGCACCGACTCACACTGAAAATCTCGGGAGTCATGTCGACCATGCTACTAGCCTAAAATGACCCTTCCGGAGCTGATGGAATCGTCAAAATTGGATTCCGATGTCATGTTCTTAAACTTTTGATCGAAAATGATCGTTCAAGGTTCATAAGCTCCAAAACACAAAAACTAGCACCAAGACCAAACGAACGACCAGGTGACCAAACTGTCAGTCCCAGCAAGTCATAAATGACTTGGGGTCGCTATAGGAACGCTCTAAACGACACACAGAAGGCAAAACACAGAAATGACCAAGAGGATCATTACACAGACTAACATGAAATGATGAGTATCACGTGAAGTGAAAAATCAAAAACAAAGTATCAATACGAATAAGGGATTAAAAGCAAACATATCTTCATCAATGTTTCTGCTTCATGTTAAAGGTATTCTTGAAATTTCATACCTTTTATTGATGTAATTGCTTCATGTAGAAAGTATTTTAGAAACTTTAATGTCTATGCTTTGAATGAGCTTTTAAAAATAATTTTTCATTAATACCTTGATCCCAAATCAATAAAAAATTAAAATAAATTCAACATGGGTTAAATACTTATAACGTTACTATACATTTATAAATAAGAAAAATACATCATTTTTTAAAAAATTGACTAAAAAAATACGTTACATAAATTAAATTAGAACAGAAAAGTACCTAAATCACTTTTAATATAATTTGTTGGGCTCGTAGCCTCATACTGACACACAACTTTGCATCTAGTATACATATAAAGAAAAAATGAAATAAATATATACTCCTTTTAACTTTACGATTTAGAGCTTGTCACATTCAAAGTATCGTCAGTATCTTAATATTCATTTAACCTAATTTCAAATAGTGTTAAACGTCCGTTTAAAAAAATAATGCATATATACCCCGTCATGTTAACAAAACCTAGACAAAAAATAGTGTATATATATCGCCGTGGTGTTAAAAAAAAGTGATGCATATATATCGCCGCCAAAGATTAATCAAAGTGATTCATATATATTCCGCCACTTATACAACGTGTCACGTTCCCTTCGTCTTTTTCGGCAAAAAAAAAGTTTCACCAGTTAAATTGCAGACACACTCAAAGGTGCTTCTACAGTTCAACAGCTTTTCGCCATTTTTTTTTCTTCATCCACCATGTGAAGCTTGAAGCTTTAGCACTGTTCTTGTTGATTTTGATCAGAAAGTTTTGATCATCAATGGCTGGAATTGATCCTGTAAAGTACCCTTCTCTACCCTCGAATTACGTTACCATAGCTGAGCTCAAAGAACGATGGCTTAAAGAGAAAGAAAGGAAGCAGCAAGAAGAAAAGGAAAAACTGGAAAATGAAGAAAAGGAAAAATACCCAGTTCTTCGAAATCATGAAAACCGCATTGCAAATGGGTGTACTCATAGTCGAGGTTCAGTTGGTAAAAATCTGCAAAAGCGTGAAAATCACAGTGGGAAAGGTTGGCGTGAGGTGGGTTTGATTGCTAAGGAACCCAAGTTGAAGGAGGTTAGAGTGAATGCTCCAGTGGTTGAAGAAGGTGTTGATAGAACAAGGGGAAAAGAGAAAATGGGCTATTTTGGAAAGAGGGAAGCTAGGGTTGAAAGAGATGGATCAGGAGATATGGCTAAGGTTTCGATGATTGATGTGGCGGAGGAAGAAATGATGGCTGTGGTGAGTGTGGAAAGAGGTGGAAAAGAATCATCTAAGGGTAAATGTAAGTGGTATAGCGAGAATCAGGAGGTTGAAGAAGTGACTACTGTTTGCATGGTGGAGGTTGTAGGAGAAAGCAATGTTGATAGGGAAATTGCAGGGGGGAAATGTAGAGTTGGGTATAGGGGGAAGAAAAATAGATGGAGTGCGGAGCAATCAGGACAAAAACAGAATGCAGGGAAGGAGAAGGTTTCAGTTGATGTGAAAGAAAGAATTACTGAGAAGGTGAGAGTGGGAGGTGCATTTCGTGCTTACGGTGATAAGGAAGTGGCTTCTGTTTGCGCGGTGGAGGTTGTAGAAGAAAACAAGGTAGATAGGGAAATCACAGGGCAGAATTGTGGAGTTGGAAATAGGGGAAAGAAAAATGGTGGTAGAAAGATGGGTGTTAGGATTGGAGAAGTGAGTGATAAAGCAGACAGTGTGGAGCAATCAGGACGAAAACATAATGCAGGGAAGGAGAAGGTTACAGTTGATGTGAAAGAAAGAACTAATGAGAAGGTGAGAGTGAGTGGTGCATTTCGTGCATACGATGATAAGGAGGTGGCTTCTGTTGATGTGGAGGTTGTCGCAGGGCAGAATTGTGGTGTTGGGTTTAGGATAAACAAAAATAGCTGGAGAAAGATGGGTAATAGGGTTGGAGAAGTGAGCAATAAAGCAGACAGTGTGGAGCAATCAGGACAAAAGAATAATGCAGGGAAGGAGGTGGTTCCAGTTGATGTGAAAGAAAGAACTTATGAGAAGGTGAGAGTGAGAGGTGCATATAGGGGAAAGAAAAATAGCGGTAAACAGATGGTTGATAGGGTTGGTGAAGTGGGCGATAAAGCAGACAGTGTGGAGCAATCAGGACAAGAATGCAATGCAGAAAAGGAGAAGGTTTCAGTTGATTTGAAAGAAAGAACTAATGAGAAGGTGACAGTGAGTGGTGCATTTCGTGCATACAGTGCTAAGGAGACCGAAGAAGTGGCTACTGTTTGCACAGTGGAGGTGGTAGAAGAAAACAAGGTAGATAGGGAAATCTCAGGGAAGAAACATAGAGTTGGTTTTAAGGGAAAGAAACCTAGCTGGAGAAAGATTAGTGATAGAGTTGGAGAAGTGAGTGATAAAGCAAACAGTGTGGAGCAATCAGGACGAGAATGTAAAGCAGAAAAGGAGAAGGTTTCAGTTGATGTGAAGGAAAGAACTAATGAGAAGGTGAGAGTGAAAGGTGCATTTGGTGATAAGGAGGTTGAAGAAGCGGCTACTGTTTGCACGGTGGAGGTGGTAGAAGAAATCAAGGTAGATAGGAAAATCGCAGGGAAGAAACGTAGAGTTTGGTATAGGGGAAAGAAACATAGCGGGAGAAAGATGGCTGATAGGATTGGAGAAGTTAGCGATAAAGCAGACAATGCGGAGCAATCAGGACAAGAACTGAATGCAGAAAAGGAGGAGGTTTCAGTTGATGTGAAAGAAAGAGCTAATGAGAAGGCGAGAGTGAGAGGTGCCTTTCGTGCATACAGTGATAAGAGCAAAGATGTACTGATAGATTCAGAAGCCAGTTTGAATATGGCAATTGAGGGAGATCTTGGGGATTTATCATTGACTAATAGGAGGTATGGTCATGGGAGATCGAGTGTATGGGTGTATGGTGACAAGTCATATGGGAATTCCAGAAGGTATGATCTGCGAAAAATGTTGAAGCAGGGGGATAATAACTTTGCGTGGATTAAAAAGGGGGATTCTTCAAATGGCAATGTTGCTGAAATTGAAACTCAGGTAGCTAATTATGCTGGATACCCTCTTTGAGTTCATACTACATGTTGTTTTCTTTTTTCTGATAAGCTGTTACCTAATGTGTTCTTTTTGTTATTAGTGAATGCATTCTTAGTGACTGTGGTAAGCTGTAAGAACACTTTATGAAGTGATGAATTAGTGAGCAAATGCAAGAACAAAATAGAAAGAGAAGTAAGAATTAGGAACATAGAAATAAAACAGTCTTATTGTTTCTTACCATTTATAAGGAGCTTTGTACTAATACAAATAAAGAATATGGAAGGGGACTACTGCACAGTGCATACCGCTCTTTCGAAATTTCATCAGGCTGCATAATATGACATGTGAAATTCATGTTTAGTTTTCATCATAGGATTTTTGTCGAGAGAAAGGGTTATATGTGTTTAGTTTTCATCTTAGGATTTTTGTCGATAGAAAGGCTTATATTAAGAGCCATAATTTGAAGAGGATTAAGTTGTTTTGTCAAAATAGTTTAGATTTAGGGATGTTCGAGAGAAAGGGTTTAAATTTTCTCTGTTCAGTGTTGTTCTACCTACTTCAGCATTTTAATAGGAATAATCAAATTGGGTCAAGAGTTTGAAGAAGGATGATTATTTTTTTTGCAAGATTACTGTTATGAAATTTGCAATTGATTTAATAGTAAGAATACAAGTGGCACATACTAAATGGTGGACGCTAGATTTACATCTAAGACAAAAGTAAAGCTACTATATTGATAAATCTAAAATCTTAAATGCTTGTTGAAAGAGCACAAGTTGAAATTGAACTTAAAAATTATTTGTTATCCTACTCAATATACCAGCTTTGCTATTCTTTTTCTTTTCCGATTTTCAGCTTTGCTGTTATTCTTTTTAATTGCTCTTTTCTTTGACAAATATGGTTTCTTTTTATTGCTGTTCTTATTCCTAAGGCATGTTGCAGGGGTTTCTCTTAGGGGATGAGGGGAGGTCTTGGGACAGGCATTTTTTCCTCATAAAGGGCTGCTTACAGATGTTAATAACCTAGCTTAAGAAAGCTAGTAAGTGGTTTCAAAGGGGTATTGAGGGGTTCTCTTGGAAGGTGGGAAGAGGTGTCAGGACAGATATATTGTCCTAATAAAGGGCTACTCAAGGTCATTTATAAGTATAACCTAGCTTAATAAGGCTAGTAAGTTGTTTCAGAACCAAAAAGAAGAAGTTATACCTTTAGCAGGCCTAATGAGTAATGATACATGAATACTAGTAGGTCAAATATTTATTGAGGTATCATTCTGTTATTCCCCCTCTGTTTTGACAGTGTTGTTGTGTTGGCTAAAACATGGACTTTTAGTAGAAAAAGGGACATGTTTAAGGAATGGTGAAGCAATAAATTCTTGATTGTCCCTTCCTTCCCTCGGCTTTGTCGTTGGGTTTGTCAACCAGCTTGGCAAGTTTAGATTATTAAGCATCTATATTGGTGGAGGAAATAGGCTACTGTCCTACCATTTTTGTCACAGTTGAGTGATAAATTATTCACATACATTTCATGACCAAAGCCCCTTTATCTTATGAATTTCTTCTAAGCCTTGAGCTTTGCTAGAGGCCCCCAAGCGTCCGTCCTGATTACTAAATGCATCTTATATCTTTATTTACTCCAAAATTTTGTTGGGTGAAGGAACATTTTCAAATTTTTGCAATGTCAATGAGGTAGAGCTCTTTTAGTTCTCAAATGCTAATTTGTTTGCAAGCTCCACCAGTCTATTTTAGTAACTACATGCTTAGCCTTGCTTAATTCTGCATGCAACACATAGCACCTCTGTTTAAAGTTACCTGTCGTTGCTGTCAACATTTTGATGATCATATGATTTCTGTAGCACTGATGTGATGAATAAGTTCAACACATTTATAGTTCTTTTTATACAACATATTTTATGGTTGCTGGTTATGCATATTATATTTATAATTACTGAGTTCATAGCTTTGTAGCTCTTTCGGTGTTTAAGGAGTAATTTTTACTTTAGGACATGTCAATGTACCTTATAAAGAGGAGATAGTCCAAATGAGAGAGAAGAAATATTCTATTGATTTTGATGTTGGTCCTGGATGTGCTGGCACTCTATAAATTTGGATAGTTATGTACTCAACTTCTTGGCCCCTTCTAGGGTTTCTTGTAAGGACCTTACTTGTTTTTCTTCATGTGAATGTACTATGGGAAAAAACAAACAGCTAAGTCGTCGGGTTTTCAGAGTTTTAGGAGTTCAAAGGCTGTATTGGATGCTCTAATAAAGAAGCCATGCATATGAAGATACTTAACCGTATCAGTAATTTGTACTCTCTTTGTTTCAAGTTTTCAACTTATGTGACTTATTTTCCTTTTTAGTTTGTTTTGAAATGAATGTCACTTTCTATATTTAGTAACTCTTTAATTCCAACATTTCACATTGCATATTTAAGGCCACAAGATTCAAAGGACATTTTGCTACATTATATACATCTTTAGTTTAGGACCACAAGATTCAAAAGTCTCCCTTGCTTGCTTAAACTCCTCCAGGTCAAAGTCAAACTAGACACATAAAATGAATTATAGAGAGTAATTGTTTTCTTGATCCACGTAAAAGTATTGGTTTAATCAGCTGAACAGTGTGATCCAAAAATTCTAGCTAGTGGCTGAGAGCACAATGCCATTCGATTACAGTGAGTGATGATACTTGGGGTCTGATAGTGGAGAGCCAACTTATATAGGGAAGGTTACCATGTGAAAGTTTAGACGTAAAGAGAAGGCAACTACTAAATTTTCTCAAGGTATATCTTTATAAACTTATAAAACGTTGAAGTGTAAAAGTTTAATTTTGATATTAGGGGCTTGTATCCCCTCCCTACCCTGCCCTACTAGTTTGCCTATGTTTGTGGTTTTTTTGCGGATGATAGTCCTATTGTTTGATTATACTTTGTGACGGGTTATGTTTGGTTTCTACTGATTATCATATTGTTTTCTCTTTGCTTAAACTTGACAGAATATATAATGTACCAATTGCATATGCTTTATTTTGTCAGATTCTCTCTTTTCTTTCCAACACTCGCATTTTGGTGAGCATCAGCTATTAAAGAAACTAGTAAAATTCTTAGCATTACTTCATCACATACAATGTGACAACTTGCTATTAAATAATAGCCCATATTGAAGCATCATAAATTTGTGATTACTTGCCAACATAGAGAATGTATATTGTGTTCGCTTAATCTCAGCAACTTTGTGATGTTACCCGATAAGCTAAGCGTAGCTGTAATTCCTCTTTGCTTTTATTTCTGAATATTTACCTTCTGTTTTGCTGAAACTGTAGTTTTCATCTGTTAGGGTTGATTTTTTCAAGCCAAAGTACAAGTCGGAGTAAGCTGTGCTCTCAGTGAATCAAGTCAGTTTCCTTACAGAAGTGGCTTCTTATTCATTAATTTCACCAAAGCAATTGCAATTCTCATTGGAATTCAAACAACTTGTAAATTCGTCAGTAGTTATCTCTCCCAGTCTTCTGAAAAACGGTTTCTCTCCTCCCCCTTGACCCTCTTGTGGTTTTATATCAACTGTAAATGAAAATGATGTCAAATCTAGAATCATGAACTATGCATTTTGCGTAAAGGTAGTAGCCTTGCGAATGTCAACTTATTAGTGGCGGCCTCTTTTGAACATTATTTCGGGTAATTCTTGTGGCAACTTATTCATTACTTGTGGGCAACTAATGTCACCATGAAAGAAACTTCTTGCGGGACTTTTTAGGGGTCGCAGCAGATACATTTTAGGGACGGGGCTTTCTTCTGTAACCCTCAGGTCACCACGAAAAGTCCTATGTGGTGATATTTTCACTTTGTGGCTCTTTTTAGTTGCCAAAAAGAAAATCCCAGTTCTTGCAGTGAGACTCCTTGAGAACACATTGGATTTCAGAATCTCTTGGTGAAGGAGGATCAGAAAAGTAATTATACTGAAGGTATCTCGTGAAAAATTAGTCGAGGTGCGGGCAAGCTAGCCCAGACACCATGGTTACAACAGCAGACCAAGTGTAATTCCACAAGTGGGGTTTGAGGAGGGTGATGATAGAAAGTCGGTTTCCGATCAACTTTTGGGTCAAATGAAACATATAGAGAATAATAGAGAAAAAAACAATAGAAACCACAAATAGTACGATAAATGAAGCAAAGAAAACAACAGGTAAGTAAAATTGAAGAATACAATAGTGGACGGATTACTAATAATACTATTGATAAGGGAAACTAAACAATGCTTGACTACCTACTACCTTTTACCTTAAATCCTCGACCTCCATACTATTCTATCTAGGGTCATATCTTTGGTATGTTGTCATGTCCTGTCTACTCACATCTCCCTAATTCTTTTTTGGTCTACCTCTCCTAAAATCCACTACAACCAACCTTTTGCACTTCCTCACTAGGCATCTGTGCATCTTCTCTTCACATGTCTTAAACTATCTCAACCACCACTAGGGCCACACCCACCTTGTCCTGTACATCTTTCTTCTTGATTTTATCTCTCTTATTATTCCCACATTCATCTCAACATTCTCATCTCTGCTATTTGCATCTTTCGGACACCACAGTTATTTAAAAAAAAAGTAATTACACTTCAAGGTCTTATTAAGGATAGTTTATGTTGCCCTTCAATATTTTCCCAAAGCTTATACAGGGATTCATATAGCCGACTTCAGATATCGATACAGTAGTTTGGAATTGATGTTTAATTGTTTGATAGTACAAAAATCGCATCGTATAATAGTCAGTTGTTTCCTTCTCAAATTATATGCTATTTCTGTCATGTCAAAAATCTAACTTTAGCTCTTCTCTTGTTTTCTACCTGTATTTCATAATCCATGGGATACCCTACAAGTACAAATTCAAGCAATCATTCTGTGATAGAGCCACAAATGTCTTTGTCAAAAATGATTGAGTGTATAATAGGAAAAAAACACATCTGCAGATATGATCAATCAAATAATGAGTATTTTTCATGTATCAGTAAAATTTAATAATTTAGTAGTCATTTGGATGCTGGTAGGAGAAGAGTTATCCATATATTAAAATTAGAATTACTTTAAACATTATATGAGTTCGACTGAAATTATTACTTTCATCTTGAGCAGTCCACTGATGGGTTAGGATTTGGATCCTATGCCCAACCTTCAGAGCTAATGCTCTTTCCGAAGTTATGGATCCACTTTGCCGACTTCCTTGCCTACATTGTTTCATCGACTAGAGGTTGTTCACCTTGGAGGCCTGATGTTGTTATGAGTATGAATGGGCGTGGATAACACTCGGTCCTCTGGGTTTTCAAGGGACTTTGGAGCCGTACCAGACACCACACGAGGGGCAATGCACTTTTAGCCACTGACCGTAGCTACCTACAATTGCTCCGTTTCAACTTTCAAGGGTGGGGAAGCTCTTAAACGGAAACAGATAACTCTAGGTTAGGCCCTGTTGAAATTTTCGGACTCCCCAACGTTGTTGTCAATCGCCACGTCTCAGTTTAGGAGTTTTAACTTGATTCACTTTCTGAGTACGCACGAAAGGTGCTATTTTTCAGGGTTCCTCTGACCCTTAGGATCGTCTAACCCATGTATAAATGACGTTCACATGGAGTCTTCCCCCTTTTTGACCTTCAAAGTCCTCATTTGAATATTAATTACTACCACCAAGATCGCACCGTTATATACATACAATCCGTTCTCATTTAGCATAACGACATGGTTTGAGCAAAGTTATGGGTTTCGGCTAAAATTATTGAGTTTTGTCAAATTCATAACTATCGCTGTGGCTCTGCCTGTGCCGGCAGAGTGCATGTGCATATATTAAGCTGAGGGACCAAATGAGTCATAAAGGATACCCTACAGCAACCCCATGACCACTCAATTAAATGTTTTCATACCATAAATTTGGCCTTATATGGGCAACTTTCCCCCTCCTAATAAAGAACAATTAATTATGACACCTTTTCATTTCTCTCTCTACATGTGAATGGTGATTTTTTTCCACCTGAAGTCTGCAGTGATTGTGCTGAATTCCTAAAAGGGGAAATATTGTGACTTCACACTAGGAGCTAGCAGATGATATTAGTACGGATTTAATTTATAACCACTGACAGTGTAATGAAGTTTGTAGAACATTGTCTTACTGTTCAACTAGTGACCTCATAATGTATAAAAGATATTATTCTGTCAACGTATAGAAATTAAACTCGATTGGTATACAACAACCCAATAATGACTTATCATATTGTGATTTAATGATGGGCCATATGCATTATTTTTCAAGAAGTGGCATCTATGGTCTTGTAGCATTACTAGGAGATTCTCTAAAGTCAAGCAGACTAGGACAAACTGATAAGCCCATCAAAGACGTGCCTCCAATCATGGCCAATTAAGAAAACAATGGAGCCAAGAGATTTTGTTTCTAAATGGTCCTCTTATGTCAGCAAATAAGTGGTCCATGAAAATGCTTCATATATGGTATTATAATGGGAGTTTACTCGGATTGCTGGTGTCAATTCTAGATGAAGGAGGAGTAGTTTGCAGTAAGTTGACAGCTAAGGTAATTATAAAGAAACCTCACAATACAGAATACGTCACGATGTGCTCACTTAGACACGTATTGACGGGCTTTTAAATGTATGTCATGGATAGTAATAATTCAAATAAGGTATAATACATAAACAATCACTCAAACTTGGCCTCAACTGGCCAGTAAGCCCTCTAACTTAGAAAGTGTACATCTAGACATCTTAACTGGCAACTAAACACTCCAACTCGTCCCCATTGTGTCTCGTGGACACCCGACACTGACGTGACTTACAAACTTTCGAGGTGTCTTTGTAAGTTTGAGTGTTTAACTTACATAGTGAAGGTGAGTTTGAGGTATCTAAATGTGCATACTCAAAGTTAGAGTGTTAACTTGTCAGCTGAAACTAAGTTTGAGTGTTCGTTTATATATTATGCCTTCATATGATTGACTGCAACTTGCTTGAGATTGAAGCGTCGTAATTGTTGTAATTCTAATCACCTTGTGTTAGCAATATCAATTGCCATTGGCCATGATTCTTTTTTCTATGTCCCTACCCCATGACAAAGCCAACTGGCAACTTTTGATTCTTTATATTTGAGGAAAAAAAGAAAGAAAAGATAACAGACAAAGCATAGGGACAAAACTAGTCTACTATTTGAGTGTGCTAAGTTTGGTTGGTTCTATTATACCTTACTCTTCTCCTATCTCCACTTATAAATAGACTACCAACAAAGAGACTTCATCCCATATTAGTCTTTTAATTCTTTCTTTATTAAAGTACTAGCTTCTCTTCTGTCATAAATAGCCTTCTGTTTTTTGTTTAAGTAACAAAGCTGAAATCTTGATGGACATATCAGGTTCTGGATGCACTAGTGAGTGTGAATCTGGATGGACAATGTACTTTGATGAATTCTCATATTCTTCTGATCAATTCAATGGAGTTAAGGGGAGAAGTATTTATGATGGTAGGGGAAGATCAGCGTATGTAGATGAAGATTTGTCTATGGTTTCTGATGCTTCATCTGGTCCACCACATAACAATTTCCATGAGGATAGAGAATTCTGTTGTGAAGAAAATGGCAACTTGTTATATACTTCTGAGACTGAAAATACAAAGGAGAAACAAAAAAGGAAAATGAAAGAGCAGAGTGGAAAAAAACAGAATCTTTATCTTGATGACACTGCTAGTTCTCCTGTATCAAATTTCCAAAAGGTAAGTTCAATTTTCTTTCTTTGAATTTCTTATTTTTAGACTCTTTTTACCCTAACGGTAAAGTTGGTCACGGGTTCGAGCCGTGGAAGCAACCACTAATGCTTGCATTAGGGTAGGTTGTCTACATCACATCCCTTGGGATGCGACTCTTCCCTGGACACTACTAGCGTGGGATGCTTTGTGTTCCATGCTTCCTTTTTGACTTTTTGACCCTTACCAAAATTTGTCTTGTGGTGGTGGGGTGGGGTGGGGGATAGGCATTGACGTTTATCTCGTGTATTCATAGGCAAAAGAAAATGACTACATGAAGGAGGTGATGTAGTACCTTGACTCTACAGCGTTTTAGCAGTGTGTGATCAAGCTTTTTTAAAAAGCACGCGTCTGATGACTTAATTATATTATGTCTCAACACTCACGTCGTCAATAAATAATGGACAAGTTCGTTCATTTACAATTATCGCTTGTGTTTTCAGGATAACCCGGGTTTTTATAATGATACTACTTACATGGAGCAAGTAGCAGGCAACTCTGGATCATATTCGAAGGTATTTTTTCTTTTCTGTTTGTCTTCTTTGCTTTTCTACTGTCATGGCTTGTTCATTGTTTATTCTTTTTCAGGGTAAATCTGTTCTGGGGAAACATTTTGGTTTCTTGAAAACATATGTGAATGGGAAAGCTTCATCTGAGAAATCTGGTGTGTGAATGTAGTTAAAATCTATGTTGCTCGGACTCTCTAAATAAATTGTTGTATCCATGCTGGACCCTCCAAAAAAAGCACCACTTTTGGAGGATCAGACACACACCCAACGACATTTTTTGAAGAGTTTGAGCAATATATGTTTAAATCTATGTTGCTTAGACTCTCCTTATTACTGTCGCGCCTGTGTGTATCCTCCAAAAGATGCATTTTTGAGGATCCAACAACATTTTTGGGAAAACCTATATTGCTTGATTGAATTCTCAAAAAAAATATGTTCATGTGTTAATACTCCAAGAATGCACTGTTTTTTAAGGACCCAACATGCACACGATGACATTTATGAAGAGCCCGAGAAACATAGGTTAATATCTATGTTTCTCGGACTCTAAAAAAAAACTGTCTAACCAGACGCACACTCGACAATATTTTGAAAAGTCTGAGCAATCTAGGTTTAAAATAAAGATAGTTTCAGTTAAATATTTTATTTAAAATAAATTATTTGGCTTTGTTCATCTTGCAGGTGTTCTGAAGGGAAGAAAGAGGGGATAAAAACTGGACAATTTGTATATTTACTTTGTGTCATTTGCTGCATTTGAAGAGAAAATGATGATTAGATTGTGGGGGTAAATGGAACATAAAAAGTTTTTTTAAAAAAAGAACATTAGATTTTGAGGATCTTGGATTTATCCTCCTTATCTTTTTTCTTCTTTTTTTTAATCCTTCTAGTTATTTGTTCCTGTCTATGTAGTGGGAAACAACCTCAAAGTATAAATTTGAAAACAGAAGAAGAAAATTCTGTTTTTTTTTACTTGAAGTTGTACTTTTTTTTCATCTTTTGATTTATGGTGTTCGGTATGCATATTAGAACCTGACTACAGGTTTTCTTCCATTCTCAGTAGTTCGAACTCGAGTGGAATCCTAACCATTCCGCTACCATCCATGAAAATTCTCTTTATATCAAACACTTTGGCTTCTTTTTTCCACTTTAGTAGTGCTCACAACTCTTTAACCACTATGCTATTTTGTGGTCTCTGGTTGTTCACAAATTAATGAGATAATTAATTAATTTAAGTTTAATTAGAGTTTGTAAAAATAATTCTTCTACCCCACCACCACAATCCACCAACCCCACCACTACAAAATGAAAAAAAAAATTGGATTGTCTTATGGTTCAAATTATCAAGGAATTCTTGCATAAAACTATACTTTTGCAAGTTGCATTTGAGAAATGAAAGAACCTTTAAACTAATAAGCAAGGGAAAAACCACAATATTCTTTTGTGAAAATCAACAATAAATATTTATCTGCATCCGATGTTTACACTAAACTTTATTAATTTATTCATAGTTAAAATTTAAATTGAGGTTTACTACTAATAATGTATTTAGAGACACATGTTATGAAGTATTTAATCATGAGTAGGTCTAAACAAAAGGCGTGAATAGAGAAACAGAACTAGATCTTCGAGTAAATTTATGTATTTGTATTTGTATTTAAAAGAAAACTTATTAGTGCCTAGTAACTCTAAAATTCTGATCATGTAAACTTCAAATTTTGATTCCGTTTCTTATGACTAGTAATGTAATCTTCTATATAATGTAACAAAACAAAATGAATGATAAAGATTGATCCATTTTAAGTCTCATTTTCTACCAAAAGGGACCAGAAAGGTACAATCCCACCTTCTATCATGACAGCTACACACTATAAATGTCATCTATTAAAAAAAAAAACTATATAATATAAAAAATATTTTGTCCAATTATTGATTTTGTCCAAATTTTTATTGGTCATATGATCCTTAGAATTGCCATCCATATCTTGGAGAGTGACATAGTTTTAGGAAAAAAAAAAAACTTTCCAGCTATTGTTCCTCAGTGCTGACAATTTCCCTAATTTCATACTCCACTTTAATTAATTGTTATTACTAATATTATCATCATAGAATATAATTGGATTATTGCAAAAGTGGAAGGTTTAATTGGAAGAGAATAATGCAATTATAGTATTATTGCACTCTTTTCTTTTTTCATAAAGATACGATCGAATCAGTTTATATACAGCTCAATTATTTTATCAAATACATATTATCTTCTATCAGCATAAATAGTATAATAGTTAGCTCTGAGTATTGTATTTTTTTTTTCTTCTTTTTGGTTGCATGCATGTGCCCTTTGTCCCTACTAACATTACGAAATAAAAGGGATATTTAAGTTTATCAAACAGGAATTGTCAAACCTACTTTCACTCTATTGATTTGTTTTATTGTGTTAGAAAAGAAATATCGTCTATAATAAATATTGATATTTTTGTAATTCTGATAGACCCTTAGATTAAAAAATATCTAGGAAATGCAGATATAAAAACATTATAACAACCAAAATAATGTAAAATAAAAAGTACTACACAACAATCGAAGGAGAGAACAACAACGATAACAAAATAATGCAATAAATATGTAATGATCCATAAAACCAAAAGATTCCAGACATAAAATTTTGTCCATATTATGTTAAGAAATTGAAAAAGTTAGAAACATATATAGAGTTAGGCCTAGCAATTGCTTCTACACGATCTTTTAATTTGTTTTGTGTCCAATTATTGAAATTATCTGTCGTTTAATGTACACTAAGATACATTCAAATGTTTCAATTTTCAACATATATATCTATCGTTAAATTTGTCAATAAATTTCATCGAGACATTCAAATTATATGATCTGTTTTGATTGAATATTTGAATAAATAATAAAGTATCTTATCAAACACTACCAACTTAATTATTTTATCATATGTTCGATGCTCCATTAAACATATTATAATTCAAGTGTTTATATGTTTCGTACAAATAAAAATAAAAATATAGTGTTCATTTGAAGTAGTTACAATTGGCTGCATGTTCTGCGAACCAAAACACACCAAGATACTTCATTAGTCAATCAACTTGGAATGATACCTCAATCTCAAATTAGTTGGATCGACGTTGATAAAAGATAGAGAAATCTACTCAATATATCATTCGAGAAAGTCACCCAACACAATTTGACAACTATGTTTTTCAAATTTTACTTGTTAACGATATTCACTTCTATTCGAGGGGAAGCACACATTATCAAGAATTTTTTTATATTAACGACTTGACCCCTTGACCCATCTACTGCACCACATTCTTTAACGGGGAGAGAAAGTTAAGTTATGATGGTGTGAGCTAAAGTCATGTATCTTCAAAAATCTGATTATATTAATGTTAAATATTAGGGATTTACCTATAAATATGTTGTCTATTTTTCAATATTGTTCATATCTTAGATCAATAAAATTACTCATCTTCATACATAAAGGAACAGAATGAATTCAAAGTTTCACGTTCACTTTTGAATTAAAAACGTTAAAAATAATGAATTGACGTCTCCTCTAACCTTTAGCCTTCCAAGTCAAGAATTTATTTAAATTTTGAATCCACGTCTGAATCGAGAGAAGGGAAGTGAATAAATCATGCTGTCAACTTGGACAAGTACTGTATTAATTTTCAGCCTTGTGATCACCACTGATTGCCCACAATTACAGGAATATCTATTGGCCTAACAAAATATATGAAAACTGAAATCTTCCTACAAGTGTATCAAAATTAGGACATATATGACTATGACACCTCAAAAAACTCCAAGATAGTTAACAGTTAGAAAATGACATTTTGCATGAAACAAAATAGTTTCTGTAACTAATAATAAGGTTTGATCCAAGAAATGAAATAAAAAACAATCTATCTACCTTCACAAGATGAGGATCAAACGTACCCACCACCTTCACAAAATCTCACTTGTGAAATTACATTGTTGTCGACTGTCGTTGAAGTAGGCATGTGTAGAAGAAAACGATAAACATTAGTGGAAATGTTTATCTTGTGGCCACAACTAAAAAGAAATCTTATACCAACTAAAGCAAGAGAGGAGAAAAGATACAATAAAAGAAAATGACTTTTAACATTGCAGATCAAAATGTTTGTTTCAAGGGGCAAAACTGATTGATACAGAAACTTGGAAAAAGCAATTGATACATGAAAACATTAGTCGATATGTGAACAGGCTAACGGACACTTTGTAAAGCTCACAAGTTATATTTACAGGTCCACGCAATTTCCATAGAACTCCTGCAGATGAAGTGAAGCTATACTGAAACTTGAGAATTGATTTCAAATGTTTACGCACCCAAACTCCAACTAACAACAAAGAAGAATCTATTGAGTGAAAGGGGTTGAATACTCCCAACGAAACATTCCCTAGTAAGTTGTAACAAAAACTGTGACGAGTTATGTCCCAAAAATACGTCTGTGAACTGGTGGAGCATCAAGAGTTTTAACCACTTGAATCCAAGGTTTGTCTATGATCAAGGTGGAAGTTCTTGAAAGATGTCCAACAAATAAAACAGGATCCCTGAAAGCACAGAATTCAAAATTCTTTCTACTGATTTGTTTCAAATCTAAGTCATTCCCTTTCAACTTGCGCTTTAAGGTCCCATTTGCAGGAGAACTATTATGTAGCTTCTTCAAAGCTAAATCTTGACTATTAGCTAAGTCAGTGTCGTCGTCATCACCAACTGGCAACCCAAAGTCAATCAAGCACATTGCCCTACATAATAAAGCCATAAAATGTTAATCATATGACATTTATGGAACTAAAGCACTGAAATAATGCAACTAGGTTTTTTGAAGTTAAACAGATAGATAACTCGAGAAAGATCCAACAAACTGAGAAAGAATATGCAGGAAACGGGACTAGTTCATGGTCAACGAATTTCCATTGGGCCACTGAAAGGTACACGTACTGAAGCATACACTGCTTATGCATTATAAATCACCACAAAATATTAAAGCAATAGGATGTTCCTTCATACTTAGTTGGATGTTCAGTTGAGCGCTTCTAAGAATGACTTGGACCAGCATTAGGTTGGATAAGGAATTCGATTTCTTTCTTTTTTATGATGTGGTGTCAGGCCCAGTTTGTGTCGACCTCAGCTATTCCATTGGGTACCTGTTACCTTCAACCAACACGGGTACCCAGTAACTATGCCTACCAAGGTTTAGGCAGATGAGAAGACATCACCTAGTGTTTTTTACTCTTCATTGGATTTGAAGATAAGACCGCATGGTCCTCCCACTTCATTCCACTAGGCACACCCTTGGGTGCAGTCATGCAGATAAGGAATTAGGTTTCTTAACACAGCCAAAAAAAGAAAAGAGAGAACTTTCAGCAAGTAAATTACTTTAAACAATCTCATCAGCTATAATGATTGAACCACAGCAATCCGCAGCATATCACATGTGCTGATGACTACTACTTCTGATGTGTGTTGATGTGCCTAGTTGCAAATAAAAGCAAAATCTTTGTATCCAAACATTTAAAATGATAAGCCTAGATATAAGTCCATTTCTATATTACTTAGCTCCAATTAAGAGGCCAACCCGTGTTCTATGTTATTTACCATTCTCTAAAAGAATTGTCATTTCCTAATGGACCCTATCTAGTAAATGCCAGTATAAACTAATGCACACTAAAACGAACCTACAGTAAGATGCCACCAAAAGAATTCAACCAGATAAGACCGCAGAAAACCAAGAGTAACAAAAACTCAAAAACAGCTTTGGCAAAAACTGCAAAAGACACACCTTGAGCTGTAGACAATGACAGATGATGAATTAGTAGAAGGAGCAAAAGAAAGCCCAATCACTTCTCCAGGAAATTCTTGAAATCTTGCCGGCAGAGAGAATGTATTCCGGTTGGACCATTCTCCTAGTTGTTTAGCTTCAACATCAAAGGCATATACCTGGTTGGAAGATGTGGATACTATAAGCACATTGCTATTTCTAGGAGTAAAGCCACCAGCTGTAACGGAAGAACCATTCAATCTTGATATAAACCAATGTTGCCTGTTACACAATAAAATTCAGTCAGTGCCCCAAATAGGAAATACAAGATGAAGGTCCCACAAAGATATTGAACTGACTTGACAGCTCAAGTTATCAGGTGGGAAATGGGAGTTCCACTCAAGAGATAAGCGTGCAATGCTGGAAATGATGTATTACATATTTTCAATGTACAAGAAGATGATACAAGAATTTTGACCATATAAAAAAATCTCTATTGGTCATAGTGAACCTAGAAACTTATGGAACAAACCATAAGATAGCCACAATGGAGAAATTTAAGATAGATCAGAGACTAGAGACATGTCTGATAGAAATCCCGTACCTCTGTTTATCTAGATCAAATATATACACATCTCCAAAGCAGTTTACAGCTCCTAACCATTTCCCATCTGCACTAGTGAACATTCTCATAATGGGAGGTTCATTTGGTGGAAATTCTTTGCATTGCTCTTTACGCCGAGGGGTAAAAACATGAACTAGTTCCAAGCTTACTGCATCAACCACCTAGAAGAGAAGACGAGTGTCAGAGACTATATGCATTGATGAAGTCACTAAGATGTCCTAATGCTATTAAACAAGTTTCTGAAGTCACTATTTGCTGTTATACTTACAACAGAATTTAGATTATTTAAAGCCACAAAAATAATTTTTTTTAAAAAAAGGCTTTCAATTATATTTCATCCAAGTAGGGATATAATATAATATAATCATAAATAAACAGCAGTACCAACATGAAAAGTCATAAATATCTAATTATTTCCTTTAATTCATTTTTTAAGAAATAGAATTGTTAGTAAATACTATTTACGGATTTCAGTGGCAAATAAAACTTAAAATCCTATTAACATTAGAAAAGTGCATCTGTCTATAAATAATTTCACTGATTAGATTTAAAAAAAAAAAAACTCCTTTAGACTATATCAACAGTTCTCTAATTTATATAATTTGTTATAATTTACATATGTTAAAGTTACACAAGATTGATTAATGTGTAATTAATGATCTAATTATTTCCTTGTTTTTCCCTAGATTTGTTGATTCACAATCATTCAAGCCACAAATAGTATTACTTCTTGTTGCAGAAGGCAAAGAATTTTGGTTATTATCTCCAGAGGTCTATTAAAATACATATCTTTGTTTCTACATATTTATTGATATATACATACACATCATGCGACACTTTTTATCTGAAAAGATTTACGTTATTTTTTAAAATTTTGTATTTAATAAGATGACATACACACGACAATTTGTTCCTTTTATATACATTTATTATTAATCAACGTGATACACACGTGCAAAGCATGTACACTTAAATAGTATTGATTATAAAAAGATGAACAAAAAACAATATTTCCATACACGTAAATGGAGACCAGGTAACATAAAATATGTGAAAGGGAGAAGCTCTGACCACTGTAGTTCTTTAAGTTGGTGTAGTTCTAAAATGATGACTCTTGATTAAAAGGTTTCGACATTACTACAAACCTTACTGCCTATAAACTCTCTAAGATATTCAGAAAAGTTGTCATTTACTCACAGCTCAGAAGTGATTGTAACATAAAACATACATCATGAACTATCAACCTGCCTTTAAAAGATGAAACACATTTATCACTTAAAACTAAAGAAAATAAATTGGACAACAGAATTACTTACATAGATCCTTCTGTCACACCCAGCTATCATCATTCGAGAAGAATCTGCACTGAAAACCATTGAATGGGCAAATGGAAGTCCCAAAGGGAGCTTCCTTTTGCTGACAGTCCATGCACTCTTGCCAGCACCACTCTTCTTAAGTTCAAAAAGGCAGGGTCTTACATGGTCAGAATAAGCAAACAGTACACCTGAAGGAGAAATTGCACTGCATGTGATCTTCCTCGAAGTTTTGCACTTAACACGAGCCACTAGATCTGTTCTTGCAACCCCACCAGATGGGCCACAGCTGTCAGACACAACCCCGTTTTTCATACGAACACAAAAAATATCTATCCAGTACGAAGCCTGGACCAAGAGTAAAGAAACCTGACTGAAGGTTGTATTTACTGCAATTTGTATGGGTGGTCTCTGAGGTGAGGGACAAATATCATGTGGAGAAAATTTGGTGAATTCCTTTGCAGAGTATGCAAAAAGTTTAGTGTCATCACCTCCTGAGATAAGCATCGGCACACCAAAATGTGCCCATTTATGATAACTAAACTCAAGGGACTTCTCCTTAAAGCGCCGCTTCTTTGTCTTCTGTTCGATTATGGGCTCTGATAAAGAGAGTTAAACAATAAGTAAAACAAACCCAAAATAAAGGGATATCAGTCCAAAGTTTAATCAGAACAAATATTTCAACATCATTTTCGGTGAGCGACAGCCACAACTAAATAACAGACCTTCATGAGCAATGGGTACAGCAACTGCCAAGGCTCTTACATCATGTGTATGGGCCCTCACATGACTAACATAAACCCATTTCTTCACGACTACAGAAGAAATGTCTCCATCATGAGACCCCACCTCTTTGGCTGAGAGCTTATAAAGTATAACCTAAAAGCAGTAGCAAAACATTAGCAGCTATAAAAGCAAGCTTAAATTGAGTTCTCTAAAAAATTATGGATGAGAAATTTCATATAAAATCAAAGAAGATAACAGATACAAGTTAACTTATTCACTCAAAATGCTTATGCAATTATTTACCATCACAGGGCATCATCATACCAAATAATGAGAAGAAATTTTTTCTCGAAAAGCTGTGGACATTTGAGAATAGCAAATTGATGGACACAGATTTGAAAAAACAGTTGAAACCAAAGATGTGGGGAAAATGATTGTTGAAATTTCCAGTTAACAGATGAAACTCAACTGCCCATCTTCCCCAAAAATCAATTTTGCAGAGAACACTTTCGAGCAAAGTGCATTTATAATAGCACAACGCCGATACACACAATCCCTGCTTTTGTTTTTTCTCCAAATTTTTAAAAAAAATTAAGAAGAAGAAAAGAAAAACAATCATATAAAGTTTGGAAAAGGGGTGTTTATAATTGAGTTTAATTTTATATTGGTTATTTAGTTTAGTGGGTTGGGTCGGGTTAAAATAGTGGAGTGAGTTATTCAAGGGAAATCGGGTATTTTTGTTTGGTTGGGGAATTCCATCCAAAATAGGGGTATCTGTACTTGCATACTTTGGTAACGGCAGGGGCATACTTGACCCTATAGTATAACTAGGGATAAACTTAGCTAATAGAAGAAAGTAGAAGGGTATTTTTGGATCCTTTTCCCTATTCTATATCTTCTACTTATACAGTTATACTAACACACTTAATCCCTAAAGTGTTTTTCCATAGCTCAAACTTCTAGCTGACACCCTTGCTAGTTTCAACTATTAACTTAGCATTATCTACAGAATGCATAAACATGGAACTTCATTTGGCATATTATCAGTTAGCTCATCAATATCTTGGTAAACAAGTACAGGCTCAATGAGATCCTAGTGGATTGAGCACAAATGACATGAACCCCATAGAGAATTTTCTTCGGATAGGGAGTGTTGTTTATGTACCTGACCATCAGAACCAGCAGAAAATACTCTACTATGGCTGGGAGATGCTGCTAAAGCATTCACGTCACCCTTATGATTGGAATGTGACTGTAAAAGAGTTCCATGCTGGGAGTCCCAGAATTGAACACTCCCACTACTATCTGCACTAACCAGGGTACCACATCTGCAAACAGCAGGATGGAGTTGGAAGCATTATGAAAATGGAAAATCTTAGAAAACACAAAAAGATTGGGGGGGGGGGGGGGGGGACTGGGTTATATTTAT
>JAJOOR010008716.1:0-22485 GCA_036250505.1 Solanum acaule | reverse complement strand
GAATACAGTGTGGGTATTAGAGGGAATTCTCTACTATCTCTCTCACTCAAATGCAATGGAAGTACTGAAGATTATAGCAAATAACTGTACCTCTGCTCATACAGTACTCTTAGCAGACTTCATGAACAAGCAATCAACCACAATGTCCAGCTCAAATTTCCATTTCTATAGCGACTATCCTGATGAGTTATTGCCATCACTAGGATTTTCTGATGTTAAACTTTCTCAAATTGGTGACCCAGATGCACATTTCGGGTTATTGCATGACCCACTAAATTTGTTCAACAAGTTGCGCAACTTGCCCAGGTCACTTCAAACTCACCCAGATGATGGAACACCATGTTGTAGGTTGTATTTGCTTCAGGCTTCTGGAGAACCACCAAACAAGACTATTTTGTGAATATTATAAGAATGGTTCACCAATAAAGTCTAACTTGCTGTTAGAGCTTAGAAGCACCTACTCGTTGATTGTTACTGTCATTGTACCACATTAGTTATACTGGCAACAATATCGTTTAAGCTATGACTAGTATACTTTTTATCTTTTCAAGATCTAGGTAACTCTTAAACAAGTTCATCATATTTCAGCCCCGTCATACCCCCTCCAACTTTTAACTTTTGCAAGAGTTAAAAAGAGATAATATAGTACTATTTTACCTTCTTTTAGAGCTTATTATATTTCTCCCAATCACAAAGAAAGTTTTATCTATTTCCGGAAAAGGGAATATACTTAAAGGAATTAATGCTGATTGCCTGCTTCGGATACTTTCAAGGCTCACACAACAAAAAGAGTCAGAGCGACCAGGAGCAGGCATGAACGCCTAAAGAGATTCATACTATTTGTGGTTACTAACCCTTTTTCATATTTACAAAGGCTAGTTCACTTGAGCCCGTAAGTACTAGACTTTGATAAATGAATGGAGGTGCAGAGATACATAATCGTAGTAGATAATCAAAACCTGCTACCTGAAATCACTTGTCATCGAAGGACTCAGACAAGAATTATCCCAGGCCTTGTTCCTTCACATGCTTCTAATGCTTGAATTATATACAAAACACAAAATGAAAACATCCTTTGTGTGGTATGGTATGTTGCTCGAATCCCCCAAAAATGCTACTGCAACCATGTCAGAACCTCCAAAAATGGTGTCAGGTGTGACGGCACTTTTGGAAGATCTGAGCAATACAGGCGGTATGACCAAATGGTGACTAAGAAACAGAGAAGTTTCGTGAGAGTGAACTATTGGCTGCACGAAAAGCATGTTCTTTGCATAGTATGCAACTTAGGAGCTAGTGCTACTGTCATACTTGAATCCAAGATTACTGCAGTAATTTCAATGAAAGTGAAGATAGGTCTGCTAACTATAACTAATAGTGACTGAAGTAAAGATAAGTTAACAGGAGAATATCAAAACAATGAAAGAATAATATTTAATTTAAGTGTATGATACAACCTATTGAAGTTTTCCTTTTTACCCGTCCCAAAAGTAAAGGATAAAAGCATCTGCCAAATTGGAAAATGCCAAATTCATCCTGTTCCTTCTTTGACTTGAATAAGGATAATCAAACTTCAAGGCATTCCTTGACGCCTTGCTCAAAGTTGTCCAGACAGGTCACTGTATCCATGAGAGCATTTGCAACCTTTTGTCTGTTTAAAAAAAATAGCATGTTCATGCCATAAGACGGTACGATCAAAAGACGGGGGACGAATCAAACATGAAATATCTAACTTGTTATCATGGTTATCAGTCTTATAAAATGTAAAATTTGCTTAAAATAAATCAACACAAGTTTTGAGAAGAGTACAAATACAAATTGTTGCATATCACTAATTATACCTATTAGAAGCAATTTGCACATCGAATTCATTTGCCATGTCACTGAGAGAAGCAAAAGACCTGCACCCACATGAAATACAGAAAGTATTGTGTCAAATAATTTATGTCGAATCTCTCCAACACACGCATGCATAGATGTGTCATTGTGATAACTCAAGACTGACTTTTAACGTCTCCAGAGCACGTGAAATATGGAAAACAGGCAATGAATGTACACTCTTTCCATATCCTTTTAGAAATTAAATCAGTAACTAATAAGGATAGTTCTATGGTAACACGTAATTTGAAATTTCCCAACCCAGATTTTTTAGCCACCAGCAGCTATTGAAAATAAGATTAGCTGCTTCGATATGTGGACAAAAACCAAGCTACTATAACAAAAACATATTCTAGAACATCGGCTAATAAACAGCTAAGACAACTTCCACCTTATATGTACAGAGATCAACCTACTTCTTGAAGTGTTTATAGCTCAACATACAAGATAAATCAGTCACAACAAGTTTTACAGGCTACCTTATGAGATCAATAAGTTTGGCTTCAGCTGCTAACTTTACCGGGTCATTGTCAGGAAGCAAAGAAGAAGCATTTTTCACAACCAACTGGAAAGTGCAAACCTGAGAATTAGGAATTTTTCATATGAGCCACAAACAACACACACACATAGGCCAAAAAGATATAAGAACCAAAAAATAGAGTGAATCATAACTACTCTTTTTTGCTTAATTATTTACTTTGTTTCCACAGCTTCTCGTCTCCCTCTCTAACACCCCACTCTAAAAAATTGCATTACCATAGAACACAATCTAGAATAGAGACTGATTATATTTTTTATTTTTTTTCATGTAATAGAAACTAGTAACATGTCCACACCACTTATGCACTCAATCAATCAACTACAACAATTGAGATCGGGCATATGAATCATCTGTATACGGTATACATGCAACTCAATTCAATTCCATAATTAGATCATTTTTCACTGTTGTTATTTTCACATTATCCATCAACCTACCACACCCTTTTTGATTAAAACTCGAGACTGGTTATGCTTAGCAAAACTCTCAATACGCGAAGTCAAACAACTAGTTCACTTGGCTTAGAAATAAGTGCATTAGCAATTTAACTCAAATAAGTGCTCACTGGTTAAAATGTGATTAAAAATTCCATCAAAATCAACAAGAAGCTGGTAAATTCTGATTCAATCAGAAGTCAAAACTCAAACCTCAACTCCTGATTTTGATTGAAACTGAACGAAGGAATTCCTCTCTTGAGGCACACAATCCCTTGCAGCAGATCTCAATAAGCTCTGAACTTCTTCAAGTTCCTTTTCACCAAATTCCGGTTCAGTTCTAGCTGTAAAATACAAAGCAATTAATTCAGTTCACCAATTGCAGTATTATAAAGAAAAAAAGAGGCAATTTCAAAATACACAGTATGTTAGTACTAAGTAAGAGATTAGCATATCGGAGGATGTTTCTAGAAGCCTCGATTGGAGCCAAAAGGTACTTCGCAGTCTTCTTCTTCTGATCTCTTAGCCATTCTTTTGGTCCTGCTGAGAACATTTTTGCAAACCAAAACAATTCAGTTAGAATAATACTTAATTTCAATTTTCAAAAAACTCAAGATAAGTTAGTACATATGCCGAAGGAGAAAGCGGAGGCAGGATGAGTGAGAGGAGCAATGAGTGAGAGCCAAACGACGGCATTTCTACGGCTGAAAAACTTTGCTTCAAGCGGCGGCGGCGGTTGCTGCACCGACGGCGGCGGTTTCAGGGGCGTCGGAGGGACGGTGGTTGTGGTGGAGGAAGGGATAAGGGTGATACTCGGCGGAGTCATGGTGGTTGAAACGCAACGGTATTGGTACTGTATTTGTCCTTTTCCTAAAATATCATTTCATAACAAGTTTATAAAATGGGAAAATTAGTTAAATAAATAAGGTATATCCCAAAAAAAATGGAGATGCGGGGGATCGAACCCCGTGCCTCTCGCATGCAAAGCGAGCGCTCTACCATTTGAGCTACATCCCCAATTTGTTAATGGTTATGGTTTGTATTACAAGAATCAAGAAATAGAATATTATTACCATAATTTTCAAACTACCATTTGAATAATATTTAGTTAAAATTGTGTCTTCCACTTGGAAAAAAAGTTGAAGATACATCTAATTAAATAAATGATTATATTATTTCTCTAATAGCTTAAGATTTTAGATGATCACACACTATTCAAAAGATGATTCAAACTCAATTAGCTACTTACAAATTATCATAAACTTCGGCCCCAAATTCTTGGTCACACAAATACGAATGTTCAAAACCAATGCTTCAAGCTTGGATACTATTTAAGGGTTATAAGAATCTCAAGATTAGGCATACACTTGCAATGCACGTGCAGTAAATCTACTATAATATAAGAGCATATAAATGTCTTAGGTTCAAATTTCGTTGTCACCCTGATATTAAAATAATTTTTTCACGTACTTGATCCATACAAAAACAATCTTCATCAAACAAATCATTCAAAAAAAAATTGAAGTGTATTATTGTCTTCACTCCTCATTAGTATATAAATATATATAAACCTTGTTGATACAACCAAGAGGAAAATTTAAGACAAACTAACAATGTTTTTCCCAATAATTTGTCCTAGAGAAGTGATCGCGCTTGCAAGTTAGTACACCAACTTATAAACTCACTCGATATTATAGTTACGCTCTTGTATCGAGGCGAACATGGGAGGGATGCCTTGTTGATGTCGAAAAACATTTAGCGGGTCAATTATTGTCTTAGCCTTGACCAACCTATCATAGTTATTCAAGAAATATTTTTGACCCCAGACTCGAGCTCTCTCCATTGCATGGCCAGCATTAGTATTTATCAATAAGTTGTCGATCACTCCAAGGTCCAAATCTATGTAGTTGACATAAGCTGCCCTAGGCGCACTTGAAACAAAGGGCGCCATTGTATTGTAAAACTCCCTTATCCACTCTATGTACGCGTTGCTCTTGGTGATACTATTATCCTTTTTTCCCCACTCTACTAGATATTGAATTCCGAAAAGGTTACCCTTTCTATGAGGGAAAGCAATAGCGTCCTCACTAATTCTCTCCATGGCTCCGCCATAAGGGTCCAATATAATGTGTCCCTTTGTCTCTTTCTCAAGTACATCAAGAGTTGTCATTATGCCATCCATTGAAATTGGAGTCTTAACATAGTCCGACTTGGCTTTGAAGTATGATTTTTTCTCAAAGTAGCGTTGTTTTAAAAGGGAGACGTTGGAAGTGTTATCTAATTCAGAAAAGAAAAGTATGGACTCGATCCAACTCATTTCTTTGAAGTCATGTTTTTGAATGCCCAATTCAGGAAAGGCCTTGTTCAAGACGGAAATGGCTTTAGTTCTTGGACCTAGGTAAAATCCGTTGAATTGGGCATTCATTTCATGAATTCCTCTACTAGCAACGCCTCTAATGGAGACGGATAGGTAAAATTCATCGTCTAATTTTGGTGCAACTAGTTGCCATTTGTGAACTAGTTGAGACACGTAACGTTTGGATCCAGGCCTAGAGAGTACGAAACTAGTGACAATCTTAGGTACTTTGAGCAATTGGATTTTCCAAGCATATATGACTCCCCATATTCCACCACCACCACCTCTAATCGCCCAAAACACATCTTCTCCCATGGATTCGCGGTCTAATATCCTTCCTTCTGCATCAACTAGAAGCGCGTCCACCACATTATCAGCAGCAAGTCCATACTTTCTTGACAAAAGACCAAAACCACCCCCGGAAATATGTCCACCAACGCCCACAGTTGGACAAGAACCAGCTGCAAATCCATGAACATTGCTTGCTCGGGAGATTGCATAATAAGTCTGACCAAGCGTAGCACCACCCTGCACCCAAGCCGTTCCTGACTCCAAATCCAACGAAACATCATCTAATTTCATCAAATCAATTATCACAAACGACGAACCACCCTCCAAGGTAACCGATGAAGTCCCTTCATAACTATGTCCTCCACACCTTACTCTAATCTCATACGAACTTCGTATGCAACACATAACACTGCTCACTATCTGCTCCTTACTCTCCGGTACAATAATAACCATTGGTTTAGGAATAAATGACTCCGCGAAACGGAGATTCTGAATAGAAAAATCAAGCAAGTTAGAGTAATAACTACCATCATCCCCTGTTTTGTAAACAGAGAAGTTACTAACATTGTAATTCATCAAACATGTAACAAGGTTTGTGCTATTCGTAGCGAAGGAAGGTAGAATAAGAGAAATAAATAAGAATGAGATGATCAAAATTCGTTTCATGGCGAATTTCGTTTAGTTTACTTCTCGATTGATATACAGAGAAGTTGTTTTATACAAGGAAGACAACGGATCGAAGACAAAAAGATGAAACAGAATGAGAGGTGCCGGCCTAATATAAGTTGTTTTAACTAACACTTATTATATTTGTGTACATGAAAATGGATAATATGTTTGCCTAATATAACATGACAATACAATAAACACATCAATTCTGCAGAGTAAATTACGAAAAGTGCCGGCCAACAGCAACATATATATACGACAGATAAAATTGTCATGTTGCAAGATCGATGGTGTATGTAAGTTCAGTTAGTTAAGTAAAGAGGTGTTTTTAAGGCTGTCAAAACTTCAGGGATAAAACTAATAATTCACGTCGAGTTTAAGGATATTTTCACTACTTCTGTGTCAGGACAGATCACATGGTTTTGTACTGGTCAGTTTTGAGCTGTCGAGTGACGATTGCTCCATCTCTTAAGAAAGGACGCGGGGGGCCTGTCTTATAATAAAGGGGGTACTCTCTTCTCTGATGTGCGCTATATTATTGTGTCCTATTCCTTAAGGAGTGATCCGGGATTAAGCCACGTGGCGATACCCGCCAAAAGAAAGGGGGCCTTGAGTACTCAAATGCGTACGAGGAAAGGACAATTATTCAGCGCACTTAAATCTAGTGGATGGGGTTCCATATTCGTTTGATCTTTTTTATATATAAAGTACATAGCAACATACAATCTAAAGGATTAATTAGTGATGTCATGTACCTTAACGTAACATTTATTTGTAATAGTTTTTCTATCATTTCTAATTCTGATCTTCCGCCCCAATCTGATATTATAGTGTTGGTGTTGGTATATATAAAAATTCCGTTATGGTTCAATTCTGATCAATAATAAATACGAGATGTTGCAATATATGATTTATCTGATCATGATATATGTTAATGCGTGATCATTATTCGTAGTATCAACTCTTCATCTCCCTGGCTCTACTTTTAATGTAAACCTTTGGTTTTACAGTTGCCAGGTTCATTCATGTATGCACATTATATATAGTTTTTTTCCTAATTGTCACTCTCTAACACATTATTTTCTGGTGAAGAAAACAAAGCTGATAATTAACCAAATGGTACGTAACCTGACTTCTATTTTATTTTCATTGCAATCTATGTTATAGTTGTGCTGTTGTTTTTCATTTCATAACATAATACATAAATATGACATAACTCGGTCTCGGTCGGCATGTATGTCCTCCAACTTTGGGTGTGCATAAGTAGGCATCTATATCCTCCAATTTTATATGACATAATACGGACACCATGTAGGATGTTGTGTAGGGCGTGAATTGCCACATAGGACGCCAAGTAGGATACGTGTCTACTTGTTCAATTTTTGTACAAATTTAAGTGTCTACATGTCAAACTAGGACAATTTGCCCCTGCCGTTAGGAAAAAATGTTGTTTTAGCCCTTCTATTCCAAACAAAGCTCTAATATGAGGATAATATTAAATTATAGTAAAATGTTAAAATGGATGAATTTGAAAACGTGATGTCCCCTATTTTATGTAACCCTTAATGGCAAAAGGTATATCCGATATGATTTGTTAATGGCAAATTGAGCAATTTCTGATAATAAAAAGGCAGTCTAATGCACAAAGTATCTCGCATTCATATATAGTGAAAGTAGACAATCTAGCATGACCATTGACCAAGCATCAATGACTGATTCCACAATTCGAATCTGTGACACACAAGTCACACATAAATAACTTTATTGTTACTCCAAACTCCCCCTTATTTTGTCCTTTTCAATTTATATTAAGTAAGAGCTAAGTTTGATTAACTATGTTTAATTATGAAGGAATATCATCAACCAAGTTATGATCAAGCAAAGTTAATGTTGATTGAACCATGGGGAGGCACAAGTGGATCAGAATGGAATTACAAGCTCACAAATCCCATTAAAGAGATACTAATAGCTCATGGTGATAATGCTATAGACTCCATTATTTTCAGAACAATTGGTCAACAAGGTATAATTGATTCACCAAAATTTGGTGGCAATGGGGGATATAGGAAAACTAAGGTATGTCAAAAAAAAAATTGACTAGTAAACATATAGTCACAATTTATTTGAAGTAGTTCAGAGAATACGATAGTCAAAACTCAAAACACGTACTATGAATTTTGTCATAGATTCTTCGATTTTTGAAAACTATACTGAAAAGTACTACAAGTCAAAATTGTCTCATTTGTCAGGTTACTATTGAAAATGCCCCTGGAGAATATTTGACAGGTATCAGAGGCAAACTGGGGTATTATGTTGGCAATTTGGTTGTAAAATGTCTCTATTTTTCGACTAATTTGAAGTGTTATGGACCGGTTGGTGGGAACGAGGTGGGAGGTACCTCGTTTTCACTCGTGTTGAAAGTAAATGGCGCGATTTTGGGATTCCATGGACGTTCTGGAGCGCTCCTTTATGCTATTGGCGTTTATTTGCAGAATGTCACACCACCTGAACAAATAAAACAATTAAAACAACCTAAAGTTGAAGAAAGTTCTGATGAGTTCCCTAATGTACGTACATGTGTTATAGTGGATAAAGGTCAGTTACTTTAATGTGCTTTTACTAATAACATCATTTAACGTACAGAAATTGGACGTGATGAAGTGTATTCAACCGCGAATCCCCGGACCTTGGGGAGGATATAGTGGGAAAGGTTGGGATGATGGTGTATTTTGTACTATCAAACAAGTACATATTTATATGAACACAATAATTTCAGCTATATGTGGAATTCAAATTGAGTATGAAAAGAAAGACAAAATGTCAGTTTGGTCACAACTTCATGGTGGTTTTGGTATTGGAGCTGGAAATCATGACAATGTTATTAAAAAGGTATGAGTTTTTTCGAATTTGAAATCGCAATGTAATTTATTTGTTCATTTAATTAATTTATTTATTTTGTGTGTGAAATCGATATGCAGATATATGTTGATGGTGAAAACGAGTTCTTGATTGGAATTGAAGGATATTATAGTCTAGTGAAGGAAAATGGAGGCCTTGATACATTAAGACAAATTGCATTTTATACAAATAAGGGGAAATATGGACCTTATGGAACTGAAATTGGAAATTATTTTAGTTCTTCAGCAGCTAGAGGAAAAATTATTGGTTTTCATGGAAAAAGTGGTGTTTTCTTAAATGCTATTGGTGTTCACATGGAATATTTCTAAAAAGGTTATTAGAAGTGTTTATCCTCTTTGAATTTTTCATCTTATATTCAGTATTTATATTCATGAGATTTGAATTTATCCTGGACAATGATTACCTTTTGTATCGTGAATGCTATTGTTATGTTTTACTAATCCTACTGAGCGTACTCCTTCTGTTCCATATTAGTTGTTGGGCATGTTCTACAAAACAAATAAATAAAAAAATTAAAAATGGAGATGCGGGGGATCGAACCCAGTGCCTCTCGCATGCAAAGCGAGCGCTCTACCATTTGAGCTACATCCCCAATTTGTTTATTAAATTGTCTTTATTATATAATTTTACTTTAAGTAATGTCAAATATTGTTAACAAGTTTTGAATATCGATGGAGCTTATGTGTAGTCATTTTAGTTGTCTAGATTGGAATAGAAATATATATATATATATGTGTGTGTGTGTGTGGGGCACGTACGTAATGACTGAATTATAGAGAAATCAAATCGGAGGACACTTTCGTGCAAGTACAGGTTCGAAAAAAATTACTAGAATATCATTGCTCAAAAGTGTAGCTAACATGAGTATATAATATCATGATAAGGAGAATAAAATGGAACTAATATCCTACTATCACTTGATGAGCCAGAACATCTTTTTTGTCAGGGAATTAGAGTCTCAATCTAACTTATTGTCAATATATATAACATTCGGATCACCTGACATTCATATAGTATATTATAGACTTTATTCCTCCTATTTTTCACAAAGATCTTACACATGAAGAGAAATTAGAAATATTCCATATGGACACCAATAGCATTCAAGAAAAGACCACTTTTTCCATGAAAACCAACAATTTTCCCTCTAGCTGCTGAGGAGCTAAAATAAGTTCCAATTTCAATTCCATAAGGTCCATATTTTCCTTTATTTGTATAAAATGTAATTTGTCTTATTGTGTCTTGGCCCCCATTATGGTCCAGTGGACTATAATATCCTTCAATTCCAATAAAGAATTCATCGGTACCATCAACGTTTATCTGCATATCAAATTCATCGGAAAAAATTAAAAAAAATTCTCCCTTCACAATAATAATAATAATAATCAATTATATTTCGATTTCAAATTGATTATATGAGTCATTTATATCCTTCCATCTACATTCAAATTACAGAAATGGTCAAAGTTACTCATATATTATTTGAAATTGAACAACTCGATTTGCGTTTTATTAGATTTTAGTCTAATGTATATTACCCTCATTATTAGAGAAAATATCTTGTTTTCTACATGTTTATTATGAGGGTAGTTTTAAATCACAGTCAAAAGTTGGAGGGCAAATGTGGACCTTTTTCTCAGAGAATTTGGGAAGAGCATGCAGTATATCAAATTCAATTCAAATATTCTTTAGATGCACACTCCGTTTTCTAAGAAAGATTTATCATCCGAAAAGAGGCGGACAATAGTCTTTTGCACATGAAAATATGACTAAATTTGTCCTTGTTGTTTTTCAGAGCGAAGTGGAAGAATATGAAATTCTTGAACACGGTAAAGAATTCAATGAATACGAAAGAATTAAACAAAAATTTGTACGAGGTGAAAATCTCAAGTACGATTACGTACACCTGGAGTCCACCACAACCACATAGGACCACTGTTAATGGGAAGGATAAATACGAGACAATTTACTAGCAACAAACGATAAATTGATATATACCTTTGTAGTTGTTTTAGCCGCAGGTTCAAGACCATGAAGTTGTGACCAAAATGATGTTTTATCTAATTTCTTTTCATACTCAATTTGAATTGCTGATATAGCTGAGCTATGAAATGCCTCATGAACTTGCACTTGTTTTATAGTACAAAATACTCCATCATCCCAACCTTTTCCACTACATCCACCCCAAGGTCCAGCACTTCTTGGCACAATAGTCTTCATCACATCCATTTTCTGTGTATGCAAAATGTGAAGTTAAAATTATTTGTTCATTACGATCGGTGTAAATATTTCGTATTTGATATTTACATCAATTTATTTACTATGGTTAAACAATTAAATAACGTGTAGGAGTATATATGTTAAGTACTGAAAGAGGTTTATGTGCAAATACATATAATGCATATATTGATTTAGTGTATATACTGACTTAACAGGAAAGTTTTCATGTCCTAACTATTTGGAAAAGTCAAATTTGAGTTAACACAAACGATAAAATAAAAAAGAACTAAAATTTAGTTGGGTGTTGGTGAACAAAGACATGATGAATAAGTACAATGCAAAAGGACGTCTTCTTTCTAGAGGTTGTTCATCTTGAAATATACAACTTACCCCCTCCCCAAGTTTTTCAAAAAGATTTTAGCCTAAAAGTATAGAGTTTATTATTTTCTTAAGGATTTGATTTTTCGTTCAGCTACGTTATTTTTTTAGGGAGTATAGGAAAACTAACCTCGTGTGTTGCCATGTGTCTAGGGTTAGTATTGTATTCACGGTCCCTATCAAATTTAAGTCTTTATGCACAAATGAAATCATTTTGGTTCTTAAAGAGAGACAGTTCTAGAAGGTTCAATTGGTCGAATTTGTAGCTCTTGGTAAGATCGGTTCATGATTTAGTGAGCTAGCGACAAATTCAACTTATCTGACAGATAAACCAACCTTGATAGTAGGTCTAATACAACATTAAAAAAACTCATAATAAGAGAGAGAAAAGGTAATATATGTACGTCATGGATTTCAATTTCTTCCACCATTGGTTCATTTTTCTCATCTTCTTTTGATGAAGTTAGTTTCTTCAAATAAATACCAATAGCATCGAGGTATAAGCCAGCTCGCCCATGTAATCCAACAATAGCTCCACCTTCTTTCATCACAAATGAAAATGGAGTTCCACCAGCCTCTTTACCAAATGGTCCATAGATATTCTTTCCATTTGTTATAAAACTTAGAGATTTTACAATGAATTTGCCACCATAATTTCCATATGTACCCTTGATCCCTCTCAAAAATTCCAAGGGAGCCGCCTCAATAACAACCTGTCATTAATGGAAAAATTACAACGCATCAATTAATTAAAACAGTATCGGAGTTAGAAATTTTAATGAAGATCTCGTAAAACTGCATCAAAATCACACTTAGAATTTGAAATTTGTGGCCAAAGGAAAATTAATTTGAACAATTTTTGTCATTGCATTCGAAGGTTCTCTTATATCGAGGGAATTCAATAACTTTTATACATACAAAATAATTTATTTTACCTCTTTTATATAATATCAATTGATTTTAAATGAATTTTTTTTTATTGAATCTTCTTTGTTGAAGATGAAAAACATCTTTGACTTGACAAAATATTTAAATATTGATCAACTAATTAATATACAATTATACACATGTTCTTATGTACTAAAAAAAATCACTATTATACCAAATTGACTTATATAATAAGTGACTTTTCATAATTCATAACAATCAAGCCTGCTAAAATAACCTGAATGCTAGAAAATAACTTACTACAATCGATTTAGTTGCAATGATGATAAGAAAAATTTAGAAGAATATGTCTATCATGATAATAAAGAAGAATCAACCTAAATTGCTGTTCACCCAATGGGTTAAACTAAAAATAGTGAGCAGATGTATTGTATGTGTATAATCATTTAAACTATGTGTATATCAACTAAAAAAGTAAACAGTAAATCTGTCTGGCTATTTGTGTGAAGATCCCGAAAACAAATATGTACCTTGTCTCTTCGACCTCCATTGCCACCAAATCTTGGTGATTCTATGATTTGTCCTTGTTCATTCATAGTAATAAACATGATGGAGTCTATAATTTCTCCATGATTTATCAATATCTCTTTAATTGGACTTTTAAACTTGTAATTCCATTCTGATCCACCACTTCCTCCCCATGCCTCTACCATTATTGAATCAAGTTCATCATAACTCACTTGATTTCCCTTCACATATACAAAAATAATCAAATATTATAGATATATATAGTTATTATAATACGTAAAAAAAAAAAGATAATTAATTAAGCAATGTACGTACCATTTTTTAGGTGATTTTGTGCGTGCTTAGATTTTATATTATTTAAGTTGTATCATGCGATATATATATATATAAAAGGTGTTAGAAGAATAACAAACGTATAAGTCATTAGTTATAAGAAAGGTATATGTGCTTTGTACATATGAAGTGAAGAAAAGAAAGTGATTAAGCAAAGTATAGAATATATATATTAATTAATTATATATTTTTTTATAAGTTATAATCAATCAACAACAACAACAATAATAATAATAATAATATATTTCATGTAAAAAGGTATAATGTAAACATAAATTATTAATAATTAATATACATTAATTTGATATAACTTATATAACGATATAGATTCAAGTTGGTAAAGTCTCTTTTCCCCTCCATAGCCCAAAAGTTGTTTCAAAATTATAAAATCGTAGTCAACTATCTCTCTAGGTTCTTTTTATTTATATAGATACAACTTACAGAGTTCAAACTACAAGAGTCAAATTATTTAATTTTTGATACGAAAATACGATCAATATCAAATATTCATGTTTTAAAATAAAATCATATATGTAGAACTTACATAATAATTTAAAATATCCTTTAAATACTTTTATAACACTTCTAAAACATTTTATTTTTTTATTTCGACTAACCAAATTACAATCATATCACATAAATTTGGACAAAATAGTAAGTAATTTTTAGTGCACAAATCTTTCTTTTTCCATGAAGCAACACGTCTAATTCTTAAATAGTAATTTAAATTATTAGTCTAATATTAATTCCAGCTATTGGCGTATTATTTTTTTTAAAAAAGATTCTACTTTGTTTTTAATTAGATAATGACTCGTGTTGCTAATTATTTAACAAAAAAAAAAAAAAAAGAACGAATGGTCTTTGCTTTAATGCTTTTGAAAGGTGATTAATTTTTGGCATAATACATATATATTAGACCCTACATTTGACTTCAAATTTTAACTTTGACCTCCAACTTTCATTGTGCACAAACAGGCACTTTAACTATTCAACCTTTTAATAAATAAACACATGAATCTTACTTGGCAAAACACGTGATGTGCACGTATTCTGCGCGAGTTAGGAGTAATTTTAGAGTCCCACAACAGTAAAAACCTCCCTTTTTTGGCCAGCAAACACCACTTGAACCACCCAAAACCTCCATTCATTTTCTTCTTCTCTCCGCTCACGCCACCACCAGCGAGTCGGCTTCAACCTCAAACAACCAGTAGCTCCCACTGCAAACACCTCCAACCCAGCCGTTCTCCTTCTTCCTCCACACCGGAGCACAACCCATGAAGCGAACGAGCTTTGAGCTCGCTAAATCCACCAAATACCCGACCCCAAACCCATCAGATCTGCCATCTCCGGCAAGAATCATCACGAAACAACACTGCTGCAACCAGCAGCTCGAACCAGACACAAAACAACAACCAAATGACCCCCCGAACCCCATGAAAATAGACCCAACAACCACAAACACCTAAACCAAGAAGCCAACCATCAACAAACCTCTAAGTTTCGTCAAACAATGAGCTCCAAGCTCTAAAAATCATTAGGAGGAATTAATTTTGATTCTTGTATATAAATTAAAATTAATTTTGATTTTTTTTAGTTCTAAAATGGACGTGTAAAATATTTAATTAGCTGGCAGTCATTGAGTGGCTCACTAATACACGTGGAAGCGTTTGCATTTCACGCTCTTTGGCTCTGAAAATCGTGTGTTTATTTATTTAAAGGTAGGATAGTTAGAGTGCCTATTTGTGCACTATGAAAGTTGGAGGTCAAAGTTAAAATTTGAAGTCAAGTTTAAGGTCCAATATATGTATTATGCCTTAATTTTTCCACGTGAAATGCAATGTAAATAGTAATATTTTAATGGCATAATACATAAAGAGGACCTTTAACTTGACATCAATTCACAACTATGACCCTAAACTTTGTCAGTGCACAAGTAGGCACTTTAACTATCACAAATTTAAACAATTAAACATTTGTATATTCTAGGCAAAGTGCGTGATATACAACTGCTTCTACGTGGCTGCCAACTAATTAAAATAAATACATGTGGATTTTTCAATTAAAAGACTGAAAATAAAAACAAAATAAATATCAATTAACAACTCTGACCCTATGCTTAGAACAGAGAACAACATTTTCCTCTTTCTTCTCTACAAAATCCTAACCCTAAGTTCCTACATTTCATCTTTCTAATCAAAGTAAAATTGTTCAAGAAATAGTGAAGAAAGAGAGGAAAATGGCAAAAAGTTGTTGAAGAAATTAGAAAGAAGAGAGTAAAGTGAGATTTTGATTTTAAAAAGGGAAATATATATATATATATATATATATATGAAAGAGATTCATTAAGGGTAGAAGTGTCATTTAAGCATTTTTTTTACTGTTGGGGGCCTTTATTTTTACCACTGACGCTCCTAATTGAAGTGTGTTTCACGCACTTTGCCATGTAAGATTAGAGTGTTTAATTGTTAAATTTTTTGATAATTGAAGTGCCTACTTGTGCACTAGCAAAATTTAAGGTCATAGTTGTGAATTGATGCCAAGTTAAAGGTCCCATTTATGTATTATGCCTATTTTAATCTACAACTTTTTAGCCAAAAAACATAGGGGGACAAACTATGAAAAAGAAAACATTTAAGAAGATAATGATGATTAACTTAAAACCTCTGTCGGACTCTTATCATATGGACACTTTCTATTTTATAAGGTGACTAAAAAAATATTAATAGATTAATTAACTTTACTATTTTACCCTTATTCATAATAATTTGCCTCCTGAACAAAGAAATTGTTGGTTCTTCAAAATTTGTTTAAACTTTCAAAGGTCATATTAATTATCAAGGTAAAAAGGAAAAAAAATTAATTAATTCTATCATGATTTAATAAGTAATCAAGTAATATGAGATAAATATTTTTAGTAAGATGCTCATCTAATATAGGATAGAAAAAGTATCAAAACTTGTTTAAACTTTCAAAAATCATATTAATGGTAGACGTAAAATAATTTTTTTAAAATTAATTCTATTATAATTTAATAAGTAAAATGTGAGACAAATATTTTTAATAATGAAACACAGGGATACCAAAATAATTATGCTAAGAGTACTTTCTTGATAAGAAACTTTTTCAATAATAACAGTATTGTTAGTACTAATATTCTTGGCGTAGAATATTTTTCCAAAAATAATACTATCTTTATCCTCAATTCACGTGTCATATCTTTTAAATTTACTTTAACATGATTGATTTTTTATGTAAATATAATTTATATATTTATGACTTATTTTAAATAGTAATATGTATATATTATTTTGGGATATCCAATAATATTTGTCTATTTTATAAAATTAATGAATAATTTATTATTTTGTATTTATCTTACTCTTGCTATTAAATATTATTCATTTTTCAATGTTAAAATGACTTATAGATAGTGATTTGATAAAATTACCTCTATTATTTACTGTTTTTAATTCATGTGATAAATTAATAATGAACAACTATTGTTGGACGAAAAAATAATTTTTTTAATAAAACATATTCATTTTAAACTCATTGACCGATTAAAAATGTTGCATATATTGAGATAAAAGAAAGTATTTTATTATTTCGTGAGTACTAAATTTCGTATATAAATTACTAATAAAATAACTAAAAAAATCATTTAAATAATACTTTTGCCATCAAAGAATATGGTAGAACATCATCAAATTATCCAAGCTAAAAACGATGAGTCTTCTCTTTTCAGGATTATACTATATAGAACCAAAATAATATATTGATTGACTGTGATCAGGTCAGAACCCTCTATTGTCCGTTATTCCTCCTTTAACTAAATGTCTCAATTTTGAGTTATGAATATGAAAAAATTATTGATAGCTTCTCTTGAGTTTGTCCTATATAAAATTTAGATTAATATACTCTAATATAAGTACTAAATATTTCGATGATAAACAAAAAATAATCATTTATAAAACTTTAATTAGGTAAAAAAATTATTTACGAGTCCGATCAATATACAGTGGGGGAATATTCTTACTGAATATTACGGCGGTAAATTCTTGAGAAGTATATATAATGAGGAAAAAAAACGGTCGCCTCAAAAATTGCGATGGCAGTGAAAATTTCACCTGTCTACATCCCTACCCCTTAGCTAAAATTGCTCTTCCGCCATTTTTAAGCTCCAATTTTCCGGTCAATCTCCGGTGACTGAACCCTAGACACGTGGCAACTAACCGTTGCATCACGTCACGTCGCCTCAAAATACTGTGGGAATCCGATTCCGTGGAGAAATGGAAAATGGAATTCAATTCCTGTAATCCGGAAAAAACCATTGTTTAATCAGGAAAAAGTTGTATACAGTAGAAGAAGAAGAATACACTTGTATAGAATATAGATAGATAGATACTGTATGGATGTTTAATGTATGAAGGGGGCAAATTTTTGTGATTCTATAAGCATATTAATAGCATCTTCATCGTCATCAGTAACAACCAGTTCGAATACTAATAAGTTTCGGCTACACGCGGCATTTGATTCCAATTTGAAATTCCCAAGATGGCTATTTAAGTCGAAGATGCGAATTCCAAAGCGTTCAGTTTCTCTCTGTCTTTCTGTATTCTCTCCTCCGAAACAACTGGTTTCATCTTTTACTAGAAGTTTTCATTTCCATTTGGGGATTTTCAGTTCCGATCATTTTCTGAACAGAGGGAAATCGGTTTGTCGTAAAGGTTGGTGACGTTTTTGCTTGCTTAACTCGGTTTGTGATGGTAGAAGTTGTTGTATTTTACTATTCATTGCATTTACTTTCAACAGCTAACTAAACACTGTTTTTCTAAGAAAATGTACTGTCGTATATCTTAGCGGTGGTGTGCGGTCCCTTTCATGTTTTTTTGTTGAGTGGGTTCTATATGACGACTTCACTCGTGAGCTGAGAAATATCATTTGTAATGTGGAAATTTCATGGTAATTGACTTCTCTTTCTTTAAGGCTGGAAAGTTCATAGTGTTGAGAATTTTGATTTGCTACTGATTTCAGCTTGAACTATTTTGGTTCTGCTATCTAGGAAAGTAAATTACATCGAATTGAAGGCTTTTTCCCCCACAATTTCGGTGTTACTTTGATGTTCTTTCGAAGTGGCTAAGTCTATGATCTATCAGTTTCACTTTCTTGTCTTTGTTATGGCTGCTTACGAGCACTGTTATGAGACTATGCTTCTTGAATAGTTGATCGAGAAGAGACAATTCCGCTTAATAGGTTAGTTGGAGCTTGGCTCATATTTACAATAGGAGTTCGATTGTGATAAGTAAAATTCACTTTGGTGATTCATTGGAGCATATCTTGGAGTGTAGGCTTACACATTGGAGCATAAACCTGGTCTTTGGATTGGTTTACAAGTGGGATTAAAGGTAAATACTAAGATTTTAGTCCTAGGAAGAGTCACTTCATTCAAAAGTATACTCTTGGTCCTTGTTATTTTACTACAGTGCCTAAGTTAATATCTATAGTACTGTTTCCACTACCCAAAGAAAGTTGAGAAGGTTGGTGCCGATGAGTCTGGTGTTTGTTACTGTTATATCGAAGTTACCTTATGCGGGTGGAAATGACATTCAGAATTTCAAATGATTATGTTAGATGCAGCTGAGGTTGAGAGTTAATTCCTCTTTGTGGTGAATGGTCTTGTCTCTTTTGATGTTAATAATAAATTTGGGGAGAAAGTAATTTTGGTAGTCTGCATTTAAATCAAAATTTTCTCTTTTCAACCTTTTTTATAAAGAAAATATCTTATTAGCATACAGTGTTTAAGCAATGATTAGTATAAAGTTATGCAATCTAATAGATGAACCAACGTAAACTGGCAGTCGATGAATACCATAATGAGTTTTTATGAAGAAAGGCCTTAACTGAATGATTGTAATCAAAGGCCAGGAGATGATATGCAACTCTTCATGGGTGCCAACTCTATAACTCTCATCTCTAAGGATAGATTTTGGCCTTGTCTTATAGGAACCAACATTGGATTGGTCAAAAAATCTTTTCTTGTTTGGGTTTTCTCTGCGAGTTCGTGATGCTTTTCCTATTCCTCAAGCATTGAACAGGAAGCTCTGTGCATGCTGCAATTTTCAGATTAGTTGTGGAATTCGACATGCTCATATACTATGGTCTACTAGCTAATTTTCATTACTACTGTTCAGGGAGAAATCAGTTACATACAAGTTGTACAATGGATGGCATTGGTGCAGATACCAGGGCAGCGTTGTTTGAGAAGGGAAATGGTGCCATTGGTGGTCAGCGTTCATGCATATGGTCATCTCCCGAAGGAGGGTGTGATATTGTCATAGGAAAGCAGATCTTCTGTAACAGGTCCTTAAACATGAAAAGTATAGTTGCTGTTGGATTTGACATGGATTACACACTGGCACAGTATAAACCTGAGACTTTTGAATCTCTTGCATATGAAGGCACTGTCAGAAAGCTTGTTTATGATTTAGGATACCCTGCCGAGGTACTATTAATACTTGTATAAGGAAAAGTCAAAATAGAAATTGATGAATGCATATTTATGTGCTAGTTAGTTGTCTCAATGTGCATTTATTCCTTTGGCAGTTGCACTATAAGACTGTTCATCTAATTTTATGGATATTATGCACAATGCAGTTTATATGTGTATCAGCATTAATTGTGGCTTTCAATGACCTAGAGTGTGATATTGGTATAATGTTATTTATTATGCATAATGTTGAGTTGAAAAGGTTGATTTAGAAATTGAATGTTCGACATCATTCTGTATTTGATGTGAAACCAATTAGTTGTTTTGGGATACATTGTCAAGAGCTGATTGCCGTAAAAAATTACGGCTCAATTATTTTATGTGCTGGCAGATTATTTGGCTATTGAATCTGAGTTTTCCTTTTTTTTTATTATTACTGATGTATGAAGTGATAACTGGGAGATTTTTCACCATGTTGTGTGTTGTGTAGCTGTTGGAATGGTCATTTGATTGGAGCTATATGGTCAGAGGTTTAGTTCTTGATAAGAAGAGGGGGAATATATTAAAGGTTTGTCGCCACTTTGTCCTTGCATTGAATTGTTTCCTGTCTTAATCATTAATTTCACTTCATCCTCGCTTATGATTGTAGTTTCATTTCTTTCTTATTCAACTATTCTTCCTTTTTCTGCTTGCTCATGTAACAGATGGACCGACACAAATATGTGAAAGTAGCTTATCATGGATTTAGAGAGCTTTCAAAGGAAGATAAAGTTGCTACTTATGGCAGTACCTTGCTTCGGGATTCATTTGATGAACCTGACTATGCACTTATTGATACCCTTTTCTCTCTTGCTGAAGCCTACTTATTCGCTCAGTTGGTGGACTTCAAGGACAAAAATCCTGGAAAAGTTCCCGATGATGCAGAGTAAGAGAGTAACCAGTACTCTTTTTAGCCTTATGGACAGTTATGTCTATCTGTGTTTCTTCCAATGTCTTCTTTAATGCGACTTTGCATGTAGTTATCTTACTATTGTCTCGTCATTTATTTTTCTTTTTCATTAGCTAGAGGAGTAAACACAGATTATCTGAAGTTTTTCACGAATATATCTACCAATCTATCACGGGATATGCTCGAAACAAAAGAAGCTGGTGGTCAAATCTAGTTTCAGTTCTCTTCTAATGCTAGCTATTCTGTTTTTGTAGCTCTTACCTGTAGTTAACTTATGCAAGGAATTATATTTCCAAAATAAAGATGTCCCATAGATGTATCTTCAATAAGTGATATGTTCTAGTTCAGCTTGTTTTATAGATATGTTTTATCTTTCAACTCAGTCAATTTTTGGTGGTCTTGTCATCTTTTATAGCTATTTCTAGATATATATTCTCATAAGTGTGAAAAAATTTAAAATCTAAATTTGTGACTAGTTCTTGTACCTTGGCAATTTGATATGCATGTGTCAGCTTGACCACGCACCGATTTGCTTTTTTCGCATTCTTGGGCTAATTTCATTGAACAGGAACTTGCTGCTAATTTATGGTGGGTATGTACATGCATGTGATGAATTGTTTACAAATTTATTTATTTTCCGAAGTCTTGCAAAATATGAATGTCAGATATTGTGCTAGGTCTTTGAGGGTATGTTACAGGAAGATTCTGTAGTTTTGATGCTAATGCTGTTGCTTTTTGAGTTCAATCTTTGTATGGAGTTCAATATTATATTTATTAATATTCCTTGTCTGTTTTCACTGTCTACTGCTTTAATGGAAGCATTCTGTCCATGTATAGGCTTCATGGTATGCTTATTTGTTAACACCTCTTGCAGCTACTCTCGTATGTACAAGGATGTTAGAGCAGCAGTAGATTTGTGCCACCGTGATGGGACTTTGAAGCAGATGGTTGCTAAAGATCCAAAAAGGTGTGAACAACTGTTTGTTGTTTTTGGAGAGAATGTACCATATTGAGTGGTAATTAGTAACTCTGTGCATGGTTTCATATGCCAGGGAATGTTAGATTTGGTGGACTTTAGAAAACAAGACACGCTTCACCCTAGGGTGTTGGCCTTAACGTTAAACATTTTCCATTTTAGTTGTTGCATACGGACATGTTTTGTGTGGATGTGATATGGTAATCCCAGTCTTGTCTTTGGTTGCATGTAACATGTTTGATAGTTTTCTAATATCAAAACAAGGATACTTGAGATATGAGAACAGGTGGAAGTGTTGAATAATTGAGAACATCTTCTATGCTCTTTCATTAGAATATGCAAAACCTATGGGCTCGTTATTCTCATTGTCTTGTATATTCTCATAACTCACTGCTTGTACTAATTTGATAATCTTGCCATCTGCCTCTGCCAATGTCAGATATATCAATGAGGATACCTCAATTGTTCCGATGCTCAAAATGCTTAGAGAATCCGGACGTGCTACTTTTCTGGTAACAAACAGGTAATGATGCTCTTGCAGATGTCTCCCTTCTGTCAGTTTTTGCTTTGTTTAGTAGGGGGGTTGGTTGTTCCCTTTTTTTTCTTTTTTTTTTTGGGGGGGGGGGGGGGGGGGGGGGGGG
>JAJOOR010008715.1:0-27979 GCA_036250505.1 Solanum acaule | reverse complement strand
TGCTGCCCCCCCCCCCCCCCCTTCTCCCCACACACACCTTTTGTTTTTCATTGAATCCATTAATTCAACTTCTAGCTATATTCTTGTGACAATGGCTGTAAGTATATCTAATGATTTGTGAGATTGACTGTTTTTCTTTTGTTTTTGTCTTCTTCTTTTTTTTCTGGTGCAATGTTTATGTATGGTTTTTGAATCTTGATAAACTTATTTTTATGAGGGTGTCAGTGAGTAAGTGTAGAACATTTGAATGTTTTTGATAGTAAAGATGTGAGCTTTATGTTAGTCTAGATGGATGGTTTTTTGTCATTTGTGTTCATTTTTCAAGTCAGATCCAATGATCTGTCTTGAAGATTTTTTGTTGTTACTTGGTTGAAGAAATGTGTGTTTAAGGGAGAAATGGTGGTTTATTAGGCATTTAAATTTATGGGTTTTGCTTATTTTCTGAATCTATGTTGTATATTTTTCATTTAGAAGTAGATCCTTTGGTGGTTTCTTAAAATGGGTATTTTTTTTTATTTTGTAAAGATTTGATTTTGATTTGTTAAAAGATTGGATTTTTGGTATGCAGACATCAGTGCAATGTAGGCCACAAGAAAGGACTTTAGGAATGGTGATGAAGGAGGTAGATGAAGATCTTGCAATGTTTCTTGAGATGCGACGTAGCGAAAAGGACATGAATGATCAACTTGCTAAATGTAACTCTGAGGAATTGGATCAGCAATTAGGTATTGATATTTTAGATGTTTTTTCCAGCATTGTCAATTTGTAGCAATATTTTCCCAGAAATAGAATATAAAATAAATGTAGTCTTGCCATTTGGTGGTTCTTTCCATCCCCACTTTAACATATTGTTATTAAATGCATGATCTTTAATTCTAAATCTAGAGTACAGCCAACTTTGGCTTTTTGGAGTTTGGCTTTGGAAGTTTTCTTTGTTTTTCAATTGTTGTATATGTATAAAGTTGGCATTTTTATTAATTGCAGGCTCAGAGGTTGACTTCTCTTTGTTATCAAATGGGACATCAACAAAGCCTGCTAATCAAGATTATCTTTTAAACTCTGAGAATGACAAGAATGACTATGACTGGTATTTACTACTATAACATTTCTGTGCTGGCCTAGGGATGAACTCATTTTGTTATTGTGTATTTTTTCTTCTAATTTGACGCGTTACTTGTTATTTATTGTTTTGATAAAAAAGAAGCAACTGAATAGCTTGTGCAGCCTCTTATAGTTTATGGACAGACGGTATGTAAGTGACATTTTATTTGGGAGTTCAAAATGGCTAGTGTGTCGTGAGGTGGTAGCGATTTTGTTTTGAGGAAGTTGTATAGCATTTTACTTTCACCCTTGTTCTTCAAAATGACTAGTGTGTCGTGGGGTGGTAGGGATTTTGTTTTCAGGAAGGTGTATAACATTTTACTTTCACCCTTGTTCTTCAAAATGACTAGTGTGTCGTGGGGTGGTAGCGATTTTGTTTTGAGGAAGTTGTATAGCATTTTGCTTTCACCCTTGTTCTGTTCATAGGACTCTAAGCAGGTTAGTTATGAAAAAGGAAAAGCTAAAAAGAGAATCTAAGAAGGTTTTATGAGGTAATTTTTGGTTCAAGCAGCATCATGTTAGTGACCTTCAGTTTTATATTTTTGTGGAGCATGGATAGCCAAATATTTCAAAGGATATACTAATTGGTATTGTATATAATTTTTTAAAGTAAAAACGTATATGAGTGATGCTTTCTCTGCCTATCGGATGAATGTTATTGTTATAGTACAGATTTAAGGTGTTGAGTGCTGTCCTCTTCTTTCAACTCTGTGAAATGTTATCTTTTTGTAATGAACTATAGAAGTTTTTGACTTTCATAGGGACTTTTCACTGCAAAAAGTAACTTTTATAGTCATTGTTTAATCCGAACCTGGTCTAAATAGGTCTTGTAGTTGTGGCTAACCAAAGATGTTGCTCTACTAGCATTCTAAGGTTTATCATCTCATACTTGGGACAATATGAATGAAAGCAGAACAAACAAGCACATATGTCAAGACTGAGCAGAATTCTGCACATTTATTTTGTGCACTGTAGGGACTATTATCTGTTGGTACATTTAAGCTTATGCACTTCCTTAGACAGAGAATTGATTCTGCTTCATTTTCCACGTCTTCGAGAAAAAGGAAAGTTATTTCTCCAACGTCTTACAGTCTGGTTGAATAAGTATGCTTTTAGAGATCAATTGAGCACATATGTTAAATTGTATATTCCTAGTTTCATGAAAATACAGTGCTGCGTGATGGTTCTGCCATTACACATCAATATTTTATCTGCTAATTTGGTTTTCAGGCTCCTTTCACCACCTCAGACTCCTTCAAATCCATTACCAGAGGTGGAAGAACAGAATATTCCGGTGTACCAAATTGTGACAAATTCTAGTTCAACTGGTCAAGACTGTAAAATTAAGACAGATTCAAGTACAATTGCTCCTGAACCTAAAATAAGCATTGAGCCGGACATAGTTCAGGTACAATATACTCATTAAAGCTCCATTGAATGCTTATACGATAATTTACTCATTTTTGTACCGCTGAATGCTGTTCAGTTGAAGAAATTCTCTGTCTTCTATATTTAGCATGCTGTTTCATTTATTTTGACGTATACTAAATTTTGCCACTAAATGCTAATAGTGATGTTTTCAGTTGAGAGAAATTCTCTATTTTCTCTACTATCACACTGTTACAGTTATTTTGACGTGGATTGCAAAACAATATGTTAGTTTTAACTGCTAGATGTTGCAGCCTGCAAATTCACTGGAAGGGCTCCATTCAACAGGACAGCCAGATATGCCCAGAAGCAAAAGCTCTTCTGCTGGAAATAGAAGGCCTTCTTCGTCAGGGGGGAAAAAGGCAACTTCCACCAGGTCATCAACGCCTACTGGACGTCCTCGTAGTTCTTCATCCAAGCCCTCAAGAGCTTCTACTCCTACTTCAAGAGCGGCGTTGCCTTCTGCTAAGCCTGTTGCTTCCACAGCAAGATCCTCAACTCCAACAAGAGCTGCTCCACGCTCTTCTACCCCAACCGGTAGACCCTCCAAACCAGCTGCTTCCAAGTCAGCATCAAGGTCAGCAACACCAACTCGTCGACCATCAGCTGCATCGTCCATTCCTATTGTATCAGTTTCTGTTTCTCGATCTTCTTCATCGACAAAAACGGGTTCCACGACATTGAAAAAAACTGCACCATCTCGGGGTACCTCTCCAACTGTGAAGTCTAGGCCATTGAAACCCTTGGAGACACCAAGTCTTTCACGTGATTCTTCTGTCAAATCTAAGACATTAGTGCCTAAAAGGCCTGCATCTGCATCTAGAGGAAGACCAACTGCACCTGGCGCTCGACACTCTACTACTAATGGAAAACCCAGACGGAAATCATGTTCTCCTTCTAGAGGACGAGCAACAACAGCTACTATTTTGAGCAATACAACTGCTCTGCTTTCCAAGAGTAGGGGCTATGGTATTGAAAATGATGACGTGAATCCTGTGTTGATTGGCACACAGATGGTTGAACGGGTAGTAAACATGAGGAAATTAGTTCCCCCAAAGCAAGATGATAATCTATCTCATGAAAATTCCTCCAAGAAATCTTTATCCCGAGAAAATTCAGGCTTTGGAAGATCATTCTCCAAAAAGTCTTTGGATATGGCTCTACGGCACATGGTACGTACATACATAACTTCTAAATGCTCATTTAATTCCATCAATATTCAAATTCAAAAGTGAACTTGTTTAGAAAGTCTTGAGCATTGTAACACATTCTATTTCCTACAATATTTACGTTTATATGGACTTGTTATGAACAGGATATAAGACGAAGTGTTAATGGAACCTTACGCCCAGTCCTGACACGGGTCTCAGCTTCTTCAGCAAACAGTATCCGGTCTAGCTCAACAAAGAACAAGACAGGTAGTGTTTCTGACTCGCCCCTTGCCACGAGCAGCAATGCTAGTTCAGAACCAAGTATGAACAATAGCTCTAATAACATAAATTGGAGTGAACCTGAAGATGATAACTTTGGTTGTGAGAGAGAACTATCGTCCCCTCGCTGACCTGTAGGACTTGTTGTGATATTTATTCTTGCTGTGTGGTTTGATTATTTGATCTTGTTTGTTCTTGAAACTCCTACATTGAAAAATTGCATCTGGATTTATTTTTCAGGGATCCTTTGCAATAGTAGTGGCATTTCTTGTGCTATGCATGTACTAGCAAAGATTAAACTTTTCTTGTAATTATAATGGAAAAAACTTAAATTCTTGAGCTATGACTTACAAAATTCTTCTCTTTGATGTAAGATTAATGACCTAAAGTGTCATGTCCATTTCATAAAGTAAGTTTCTCAAATTTAATTACTGAGTGATATATAGCTTTATTCCAACAAAATTGCTTTTTATGGTATTTATTGAATTACTTTGAAAATGCAATGACAGGCAAGCTGATGATAATATTCCATATATTTCTACATATAAAAAAACAGCTCATTTTCTCCAAAGTAGAGTCAAAAAATTTTCAAAATCTTTTACTTGTATGTGGCTTAAATTTTCAAACTTTGACTACAAAGTCTTTATTAAAGACTACCAAAAAGAAAATTTTAAACATGAGGAAAAAGAAAGGGAAGTTCAAAAGGGCAGCGATTAAAAATAAAGGTTTTTCTTATCGTAAATCAATCAGAAATTTTTTATTATAAAACATAATATTTTCAATTATTTTTTATCGAATCAGCTCACTGGAAAAATGTAGGATAAGGGACAAAATTATCTATATATTAGTGTCTAAATTTTCAAGTTTTCCCAATTTGGCTAGTAGATTTCATATACAGTTAAGTCTTATGAAGAGAGGGGACTAGAATGTGAAAAAGTTTGACAGGCGTTTGCCCATGAATTTTATTTAGTTTCAAAGTTATAATTATGTTTGATCATATTTTTTGCAAAAGTATTTAGAGTTTGAAAGTATATTTTTTTACAAATATGGAATATAATTTTAACATGAAATTTAACTTAAATAAGGTTATTATATAAAATTTTAAAAATTAGGATATTAGAAAAGAAAAATTTATAAAAGTGAAATGGAATTTTGGATGTTTTATAAATTTCGAATACAACTTTAAGTTATATTTAAAAAATTTATAATTAAACCATGATTTTTCAAATAAAATAAAAATTCAAAATAAGTACAAAATTCTCATCATCAAACAAATCCTAATATAATTATTTGAGCAATGGATTAGAGTTGCTTTTTTTTTTTGGTTTTCCACCTGTTGTTTGGAGTCCACATTGGAGCCTAACTAAATCCGAATCACATACTGCAAGGCCCATTCAGGGTGGCGCTACCAACAAGATTTTCTCCATACCTAGGGCTCGAACCCAAGATCTCTGGTTAATAGTTAAGCTGTCCCACCACTGCACCTAAGTGTGTCAAATAGACGGGTTGAATTGAAATTGAAAATATTAAAATGAGTTGAAATAGAAATTGGGTTGGGTCTTGACCCGCCCAAGTTAACTTTGATATCAAATGGATTGGGCTCAAATGAGCTGAAAATCGGGTTGGGTCATGATCCACCCAATTCGACTCGCTTAATCTCTTTAACATATTGTTATTTAACTTTTATAACCACAATTTGAATTTCAACTCAAGAAAATTTAAAAAAAGATGAAGTTACAAATGAATAGATAAATCCTAAAAGATATAAAATAGAGAATAATGCATACCTTTAATATAGGAACATACATTACATCAATGCAAATAAAGAGTCTTAAAATGGATAGAAATTAGAGATTAAATTAGGCTAAATTGAAGATTTTCTTAAAATAGATTAAAACTTAAATTGATTGAGATTGAACCTAATTCCAATTATTTTAAGTTCAACCCTTAAAATTCTGGATGAGTTACCTATAATTGGATTCATTTTTAACATCCCTAACTGCACCACAATCCATGTCGGCCGGTTAGAGTTGCTTTGGAGTTTAGCAATTTTCGCATGGAGTTTAGCTAGCAATCATACAAAGACAATAGAGGGACCCTAAATCCAAGGTAAGATAAGATATTTCAACTTTACTATTGCTTGGTGATATTTGGAGAAAAAAAATGAAAAAGAAATTAGCATTTGGAGTTAAATTAAAATACTCCTCTGTCTCAATTTATATGACATTTTTCATTTTTTGAGAGTCAAACAATTTAAGTTTCATCGAAAATTTACGCATGGAATTTTCTATTTTATTGAAATGAAATATATATATTTGTAAACTATGTAAAAACTACTATAAGTCACAATAATTGATAATTCAAAATGTTTAAAAGAACTATGAAAAACTTATGATAAAAAATACACTATGAAAAATAAAAAAATAAAGATCTATGAAAAATACACTCATTTGAATCTCGAAATCCAAAAAGTGTCATGACGGAGGGAGTAATATTTTAAAATGAAAATAATATTGAAACATGAATCTTAATTGCAAGTGGCCATCAAAGCAAGTCTCATCATTATATTTCTAGAAAAAGGAAAAGCATTACCGACACGGCGACACCCTTCAAATATGTTAAATAAAAAATAAACGTTTTTTTTCATGTATAGTAATAATATAATAATAATAGTAATTTATATTTTTTGAAATGATTATATTGTTGAAATTATCTATAATGATAATAATGATAATAATAATAATATAATATATAATATATAATATATAATAATAATAATAATAAATGGGTCTTGTGAATTTGTAAAATTAATTAAAATTTTTGATTGGGGTTCATTGAGTTTGTGTTGGTGAACTTGTAGTTGAATTTACAAGTTAAATCGAGAAGAATTTGATCTAATGGGTATGAATGTAGTGCTCAATTTGTGACTATTTGAAAATTTAAGAAATTAAAAAAATTGATCTATTTGATATTTTTTTAGCACTTAATTTCGTACGTGGCACTAAAAAATGATGTAGAATTTCACGTGTAATTGTGTCCATTAGACGCACACTGACCGGAGGAGAAAAGGGCTTAAAATGGTGTGTTCATATGGGTTGAAGGATCTAGTTGGTAAAGTGATGAATATGAGGATTCAACTGACAAACAAAGTCAAGTACAAATGTCTCTCAGGTCATTTCGCCTTTAAAAATTGAAAAATGAGAAACTTGTGACATTGCAAGTTGTTGGATTTTTAGTTCATTTTTTCCCACTATTCTCTCTCTCCTTAGCTATTTTGTCCTTAATTTTTTTGCAATATTTGTGTTAGCTTCTTTAATCTATTAATCAAGATACACTTTGAAGATAAATAGTTAGTTATTTGATATAATTTTTTAGGATTTTAAAAATGAATCAATGAAGAAAATAAAATATATTCTACAAATAAAATCGTGCAGTAAAATTACCATCTCAACAGTTTCAAATGAATTGATGAGCAAAATGTATTTAATTACGTGTACGAAATTATAACTATCTCAATTTAATTGTTCATCATGCATTATCACAAAATTCTACTCATGAAAATATAAGAAGATCAATAAGACATAAAACATGAATGATTAAAATAAAATGAACTCTATCAAGATAAAGCCAATAATACAACTAAAAATGAAAAAGTTACCTAGTATAATAGAAGAAATACTTACTCTATCAAGATAGAGCCAAATAAAAATAGCTGGAAATAAAAAAGTTACTAGCATAATAAAAGAAATACTTATTGGGGATTGATATTTAAACACATTGATTATCAAATTTAATGTAGGAAATAATAATAAATTAAGCCTCCTCAAACTCTCATCTATTCTTAGTCCCACTTTTTCTCCATTCTATGTAGGCTTATGTGTTATGATTATTGTATAAATAAGGTTTATATTATTTATAATAATCTATAGGTTAGTAGAAGATCAAATGAACCAGAAAATACAATAAAAACTATGAACATAATTATATGGGGATCATTATTTGTATTAATATTTTCAACTGAACGCAATATTATTTTATACGATATTTTACACTAAAAAAATTCATAATTAATTAAATCAAACAACAATTATAATTGATACACTTCCAATCCAATTTAAGTGATACCGTTCTACATAAAAATTATAAAAAAAAAAGAGAGAATAAACTTTCAAAATTTACGATTTTAAAAAAATCATATAATATATTTACATTGTTATAAATCAATTTATTAGGATAAAACAAAATTATTTTTAAACACAAAATACGTGGTGATGAATATTATTTATAATTTTTTAAAAATAATATTAATACTTTATTCAAGATCTTAATAGTTAAAACTTATTTAGATCTTAACATAAATAAATACATTTCATAACAATAATTCAAATTCACATCATTAAATGTATGGACAAATAAGACCCAAGAGCTTTATGTCCACTCATATCCACAGTAAGTTGGCAAAGACTAATCGTACACTCAAATGAACTCATTTTTTTCGTGTTTGACAGCTCATTTTTTAAAACGCCTACCCTTATTTTTATTTTTTTTAAAAATAGGAGTAGTAATATTTTGTTGGGCGTTTGAAATTTGTATTGAAAACTCAATAATATTCGAATTACACACTCCAAATTATGCTAAAAGGAAATTCTCACATCAAATAAGTTTTCTTGAAATGATGAAAAGCAAAGGAAGCTATGTCTCTGTCTTCCATTCCCTCCTCTCTACCTAGACGAAAGAGAGTTCCATCTATATGATCACTTCAAAGGTTGAAGAGATAAATTGTTGAACAAATCAATCCGTTAACAGTAAAAGATTAGGTTAATAAAAAATGACTATGATTTTTTTAAATAGAGGAGAAAGTGGGGACAAGCAAATACTAGAAAGCACAAATATATATCATCCTATAAATACTATGACCAAACACTCACAATTAATCTCACACTATCTTTTTCATAAAATGAATCCCTCCTCTCTAGTTACCATTCTTTCTTTTTCTCTCTTGTTTCTTTCTCAACTCTCTTCAGCTGAAAGATGCCATCCAAATGACAAAAAAGCCCTCCTAGAAATCAAGAAAGGACTAGGCAATCCCTATGACTTGATCACTTGGGATCCCAAAACTGATTGTTGTACTGATTGGGCTGAAGTCACTCTCCAATGTGATGAAAAAACCAATCGTGTTACGGTCGTAGACCTCACCAAAATTGAGGACGTTGGATACCTCTCCCCTGCCATAGGAGACCTTCCATACCTTACAACATTCAGTATCCACAATGTACGTAATCTCTCCGGTCCAATTCCATCAACAATTGTTAAACTCACTAATCTCAAATTCTTCAGAATTAGTGAAACAAACATTTCAGGACCTGTCCCTGAAGTTCTTAGTAAGTTGAAAAGCTTAACCTACATTAACTTGTCGTATAATAAGCTTGTTGGAACTATCCCACCCTCGCTATCTCAACTTCCACACTTGGAGTTTTTAGGATTAGACAGAAACAAACTTACTGGACCAATCCCGGAGTTTTTTAGCAACTTAGCTCCAAATCTAAGCTATATTTACCTTGGACATAACCAACTTACAGGGATTGTCCCAACTTCATTTGCTGGCTTGAGTATTGAGACAATTGACTTGTCAAGGAACATGCTTGAAGGGGATATTTCATTTTTGTTTGGTAAAGATAAGAATACATTTCAAATGCTTTTGGATAGGAATAAGTTTGAATTTGACATGTCAAAGTTGACATTTGGGAAGAGATTATGGAGGTTGGATTTAAATCATAACAAGATTTATGGGAGTCTTCCAAAAATCATGTCGAAGAATCCGTGGCAACTCTTGAATGTGAGTTATAATAGACTTTGTGGCGAGATTCCAAAGGGTGAGAATATGCAGAGATTTGAGATATATGAGTATTTCCACAACAAATGCTTGTGTGGTGCTCCACTGCCGCCCTGTAAATGATCATCACTAGCTAGTATCCTGTTATGTGTCTGTCTATCTATGTATTTCAACTTCTCTTTGAATGTTGATGAATAATTGAGTGAGGCATAAACATGTACTTTAATTTATGAATGTTATCCTTTTTAAGTAATTTCTCAATGGATGATTATATATATTGTCATGAATACCAATTAGCTACTTAATTTTCACTCTTTTGCCAAGCAAATGATTGACCATTATATTATTTTTGAATAAGGGTTGATTTCGCGGAACTCCTTATGGATTTGGATTTTTCTAGACGTGAAGTTGGTCGATTAAATTTCTAATTTGTCTAAAATTCTTACCAAGTAAGTGTTAATCTTTGTTTCCTTTACTTTTCATTTACATTTTGCCCTATTTTTTGTTTAAAATATGCCAAATATTAAAGAAAAATAGAGATTTTACATTTTTTTTTACCGTTGTAGCTTTATGATGTGGCAAAAAATCACTTCCTCACGCGCCTAGTAGTGTGTGTTTTCAATTTCTACCTAGGTGGACAATAAAGGTGTACGCGATAGAGAAATAAACAAGTTCGGGGGTAATTAAAACAGAATATAATTTAGGTGTACACCAAATAAAAAACTTCAAGTTCAGGGGATAATGAATACTTTAGCCAAAAATAATAGAATTCACAGCTAATAACATTAAATATCATAACCTAACTTTGCTTCAAACTCAGGGATATGGTTGCAGGGTTGTGGTATAGATCCAAAAGAACCAAGTGTGTGGTGTTGCATTTTGCACCTGTTAAATGAGGAATATAAAGTCATTTTGTCCTTTTGGCATATCAAATTTCTAACTATCCGAATTATCTCATCACATTAAGATCTGTATACTGGATATGATATTGTTATATATTATTGCTGACATAGCAAATTTCAAAATATACGTCCGTTGTTTCATAATTCTTATTCCTAGAGTCTTCAACTGGTTTGGATGGTTCGATTTCCATGATACCAACCAAACACAATGTCAAAAAGTGATTAAAATGAGGTCCAACTCATAAATCATATTCACACGCATTAATTAAGGTCCACAAAACTTCTCCGTATTACTCCAGTCTCTAATGCAAATTCTTCTACTTTTTGGCATCATTTATAACTTTCATGTGATTGAGTTGGGCAACTATTTTGTAATGTTTTTACAGGTGATTAATAAAACAAGTTAGTTACCTGGAAAAAAAAATAACAATAGGAATATAATTTGACCAAATTATTAATGAAAGAGATGAATTTTACATAACCAAATTATTCAACGAAAGACAAATATGATAGATTTTATATACTTTAGGAACATTCTTAACCCTCTTATTTTATTAATTGATGATGTAAAAGTTAGTTTACGCTGTCTATGAATATGATGACTAATTGAATCATTTTATTTATCATCATTATAAGTTACATACCTTCCCTGTGTAATTAAAAAATTATATAAATTCATATAAAAGAACAATCCTACAATAAGTGAAGTTATCACCTCATGAATAAAATGTACTCAAGTTCAAGTTCCCTTTACACTATTCTTATTTATTTGCTCAGGGAAATATTGAATGATAGAAATCTGAATAATATTTAAGTTAGAATGTACCTCAAAAAAGTTAAAGTTTATATTACAGCTAAAAATTAGCAAGGCGAAGAGAGAAGTATAAGGGGTCCAACTGAATCCCTTTCCTCTCGAATATTATGTAATGGAAATAGAGTATAAATAAAAAAAATCATATCTATATAAGTTATTGAATTTCCATGACATAATGTCATTAGGTGGGTGGGAAGCATTGGAATAATGTCACTTATTCAATTTATTTTCCCTAATATCATTACAGAAGTCATTTTTCTCATTTTCAAGAAACTTAATTTTCTAGAAAAATATTTTAAAATTTGAAAATCGCATCCGAAACACATTCTTAATTATGTCTGAAAATTAACTGTCGTTACCATCTTTGCATGTTCTTCCTTTGAATGCTTCTTTCGCTTTTATTTTATGTAATCATATTTTTTATTGGATACATTGTTTAAAATATTAATTTGACCTATTTATTTTATGGTTTGTATAAATGAATATTACATTGATGAAAATGAAAAATCAAAATAAGGATAGTACTATGTGATAGGAGTATTAAATTAGGATGAGAATTATATTTATTTCTTAGAAATAAAAAAATGAAAAAGGTGTTACCTTTGTGCGTTGACATTTTCATGATTATTAGGTATTAATAATTATTTCCTGCTACCAAACATCACAAGAGGCACATAAAATAAGCTAGTGGTTGAAAATGACTTGTTTAGGTTGACCAAATCTAAGGCTTTTTATCTCTTAGATATAGCAAGGAATCCTAATAAAGATGGTCAATAACAAGATAGAGAAATATACTTCTTTTCCTGAATATTTTACTCTCGTTTTATTTTATGTGTTTTAATTTAATTAAAAGAACTTCTTTCTTAAATGAAATTAGAAAGAATGTTCCCAACCTTTTTTTAAAATCGAATTGAAGGCTGCAAGGACTTTTTAAAATCAATAAGTTCAAAAATATGAAGAGATTTTTTAAGGATCTTATTATTTGATACTAAAGGTGTTCAAAACTATCTTTCAATTGTGATTTATTAAATATGTCATGATGCTATTCCTTATAAGCTATCACTAAAAATAAAAGTGACACTAGTTTCATAAACATATTGAAATGAAATTAAAGCCAAAAAAAAAAAAAAGACAAAATGAAACAAAGTCAACCTCACACATCAAGAATGTGGTGCAACCGTTGTTCCTCTCTAAATCATAAATTTTAGTTTTGAGCGTTGAATATAAAAAAAATAATAGGGAGAACATCTTCTAAATAAAAAATATATGATACAAATTTAAATTAATCAAGCTTTAGTATAAATATCAGACACTGAATAAATAAAAAAAGTCAAACCTCAATGGCGGCTTCATTTGTGCACCTTGGCCAACCCCTCTAATCCTATTTTATTTTATGTATAATAATAACTCCCTCTCTTGCAAGATGGTACTATAAATACATTTAATTATAGCATTTATTATAAAGTACAAAGTTATATCTCTACTCAACTAAAAAGTTGTATATAGCTAGCGTCCGGCATGCTTTTATTTCAACTATAATGGCTTTTGATTTTCAATCACAACAAGAAATCATGTACGTATAGATTATTATCTAAATTTTCATGTTTTTCCCATTTGTCTAAGTAGATTTTATAGTAGTTAATTATTATTTTTTTTTTGTATTTCCTTTTCATTAATTTGCAGAAATATTAGGTGCTACAAAGTTAAAATTTTGAATATTTGAGCAATGGGTTGGAATTGCTTTGGAGTTTTGCAATCATACAAAAACAATAGAGAGACTCAAATCCAAGGTAAGTACACTCATAACTCTTATTTATGTTTTCTCAATTACATGCTTAAAATAAATCGTTCTTATAAAATTCAAAATCCAAAAAATTTAAAAATTTGACGCTTCTGCTCTACTTTTTGTAGTCCATCCAAATTTGAGAAGTACTTCACATAATTTTCATTTTCTTTTTGTGTTTTTCATTGTGTAGAGTTTACGACCAACAATGTGAGGGTTTTTTCCTATAACTCATTGAGATCAGCAACAAGCCACTTCCATCCATCTAACAAAATAGGAGGTGGTGGTTTTGGAGTTGTTTATAAGGTAATCATCTCTTGTTTATGGTGTCATGCCTTTTAATGGTCCTTGTGGATGCTAGTTATTAAGTACTGAGTTTAACATCTATACGTTCAAAATTTAGAAGAAGTCACCTAAAAGATAACTATAATAATTTAAATCATTCGAAGTGGAATTTGCTAGTGAGTAGAAAAATGAGAGCATGTAAGGATAGATGCAGCCTAATGATCAATGAAGTGGGATGGGAATAATGAGATTTTTAGGTTCAAATCTCAATGGAGGCCCAAAAAGGATACTGCAGCCTAGATAGATTCCTTCCAATGTAACTAATCTTTGGTGGAATAGTCGAGGTACACATAAGCTAATAAACACCACCATCATAAAAATTAAATTAAATAAGGTAGATTACCCGCTACATTAATAATGTAAAAATATTTTACACTATCAATATATATATATAGGTTAAATCTTTTATGTATTTCCACTCTTTGTACTTATGCAACTTTGTTCTTTAAATGTAGGGAGTTTTGAGAGATGGAACTTGTGTTGCCATTAAATGTCTCTCTGCTGAGTCAAAACAAGGGACTAAAGAATTCTTAACAGAGATTAATATGATTTCAAATACCCAACATCCAAATCTTGTTCAGTTGATTGGTTGTTGTGTGGAGAGTGGCAATAGAATGTTGATATATGAATACTTGAAGAATAATAGCCTTGCCAGTGCTTTACTAGGTAATGTTCTCACAGATCAGTTTTAAAAAAAAACTTATTTTGAACCAAATGAACATGTCATAGTTGAAGTTAGGAATGTTAAATGAGCAGATTGGACTGAATCTGGACGGGTTAAAATTGTTATTTCAGGTTCTAATGGTAAGCGCGTTGCCCTGAATTGGCCTCAGAGAGTTGCTATATGTTTAGGTACAGCATCTGGTTTAGCATTTCTTCATGAGGAAGCCTCACCACCGATTGTTCATCGAGATATTAAGGCTAGTAATATCCTTATAGATGAAAACCTTCATCCTAAAATTGGAGATTTTGGTCTGGCTAAGCTTTTTCCTGAAAATGTCACTCATCTAAGTACGCGAGTAGCAGGAACAATGTGAGTAGTTACATTAAATTTTAGTTTCATAACATTCGATATTCCTCTCCTGTCTCGTCTCAGTAAGGTATTCTGATGTGCAGAGGTTATCTTGCTCCGGAGTATGCCTTGTTTGGACAACTCACAAAAAAGGCTGATGTCTATAGCTTTGGAGTTCTTGTACTTGAAATCATAAGTGGAAGAAGCAGTAGTAAATCAGCATTTGGAGTGGATCTCTTGGTTCTGGTGGAATGGGTAGGATTATACTTTCAGCTTTATGATCTTCAAGATTCACCAGTAATCAGCATTTTGAAAGTTTACGCATTGCAGGTATGGAAGCTAAGAGAAGAAGGACGGCTTCTGGAAATCATTGATCCAGAGCTAACAGAGTATCCAGAAACTGAATTACTGCGGTTCATCAAAGTTGCTCTCTTTTGCACACAATCAGCACCTACCCAAAGACCTAATATGAAACAAGTGATTGAGATGTTGTCTAAGGAAGTCAACCTCAACGAGAAGTCGTTAACTGAACCAGGAGTTTATAGACCACATAGCTCGAAACGATCAAGTTATGGTAGTCTGCAGAAATCATCCTCTGCGGGGAAGAATGGGGTGCAATCTGTAAATCCTTCTGTAACATCAACAAAGTTTGAGAGCTTTCAGAGTGTCACCCAAATGCTTCCTAGATAATGTTAACTGGTGTTCTTATTCTTCATACTTGTATATTGTCGTTCTTCTAACGTGGGCTATCGAGGAGTAAATGTATTGTCTCTCATTAGACTTACCTTTTTCATACATTTTCTCATGTAATGTAAAGTTGGCAGTAGCTGATAAGGGAGAAAGAGAGACAAATCACACAGAATGAGCTACTATGTAACTACAAATTTCAGATATGAAGATGAAGTTTACAGCAGAGACTATGAACACAGTAAAGGATAGAAACTTTTCTCTATGCACATATTAGCTCCTAAAACTAGAAATGAAGGTAAAAACTTCCTGATAGGAGTTATTCTCAAACTCATAACATTTAAGTTAACGTATAAAGGATGACTGCTTTACAAGATCAACACAGTAGCATTTTCATTGTGCAGCAGAGAATAAACCTTCAAGATGCAGCAGTAGTAGCTTGAGGCTTTGCAGAGGCAGCAACAGAAGTTTCTATTCCTGTCTTTGCATCTTTTCCTGGATCCGAAGATGGTTTTGCAGAAGGCTTCATATGCTCAGGGGGGTTGTGTTTGAGTTTCACAAGTATTTGACGCATTCTAGAGAGTTCAGTTGGCCTGCCAGGTTTGGGTCCTTGGATGACACTGATGGATGGCTGCTTCTCCTTATCCTTCTTTCCTTTCTTTTCTATGGTCGGGACCTCCTTTGGGATAAGCTCTCCAATTGCCCTCCAATAAGCCTTATTAGCTTCAGTATGGAACTTCTCTTGGTTGGCCAAGAATAACTGGAAAAATAGAAAAAGATGACACATGAACTGCAACACATTGATTGACTATGGAGGAACTTGCCGTACTGTGGAACTATGTTTAGAGATTTGACAAACCATAAAACCAAAGACATAGTTCTGTGGAGATTAGCAAATAAAACTCACCAAAGCACAAAAACTCAGCATAGATTGTTCTATAGGTTATCAGCACATTTTGATCTCTTGTGGAAAACTTCCACTTTCAAAAACTTTAATTTACACCTCTTACGCAGTGTTAAATCTAAATCATATGAAATGTAACAGATAAATGTAGAAACTGCTTTTCTCTGTGTCCCTGCCTTGGTTGAGTCGAAAGTACCAATACAATGATTTTTTCAAAACTAATAACTTCAAAAAGAGAGTAACAAGTACCATGATTAAAAATTGGATGGTACTTTTACTAGGTTAACTAGGTTAATCTCCCTGTCTCAACACTCATATCCTATTCCGAAGAGTTGAAAGCAATGATTAGGAAGAGAAGGTAACTAGATGCACGACATGTCAGACCTTCCAGCTAAAGCAACTGTTTGGAAAACAAACACCCAGCACAAGCAAATTTATGCCAAACTAGTTAACAAACCGTGACTTTAAGCAAAATGCCTCGGAAAGTCTTTTAATTTATATAGCTATAGGTCTCACCTTCTCCTTCTCCCGGTTAGCAGCTATGTTGTTCTCACATCTAAGTTTCCATTTCCTATAGTACTCTGCTTTGTATTCCTCTGCTTCTCTAATTATTTCCCTAACAATTTCTTTCTCCCTTTTCTCCTTCTCCTCCAGCTGTATGGCGTTCAATCTGGAAAATGGAACAAACATTACACCTCTCAGCTGAGAAGATCCAAAAATGTAATCTTGTAATTTCATCTCACAAGCATACAACAAAGGAATAAGATAGCATGTGAATTAGAATCCCACTACACAAAAGTAAATTGGAAATGGTGAGTTTTAATGCATCATAGGTATACGCTGAGTATTACTTGATAACTACGGGAAAAGAAAAGCTCATAGGCATAAGCTGAGATATGCTCAAATAGAGAATTATGAGTAAAGCTTCAGATTGCACAATAAACACAATCTTTTCATGCTGTTAACAACAAAAGTATCACATTTACACACCAGTAAAGAAGCTTTGTACAATGCACAAACACATATGTACAATGCATATTAACAATGAACTAGTCGGTATTCTACTTTGTATCAGCTTCAGAGATCTTTAAGGGTAAAAAGAATCACAAAAATTCCTTCAGGGATTAAAAGGTAAACTCAAGTCAACTGCCACCATGGACTGAAATGTTTAAGGAAGAGAGTGCTACCAGCAGATATATAGTGAATTTTTTTTAAAATGTAAATCTACGTTAAGTTAGAACCTACTGTCAAAGTTAAGCAGTGGGTACTCCACAGACACTAGCTTATTTGAGCCAGCTACCTATAAGCTATGAGATGGCAAGATTATTTCATAAACAATTCAATTATCAATAAGTAATCAAAGGCCTCCTCAAAAGTTTTAACAGAATTTTCTTTGATGAATTTATCTTCGGACCACAGACCAACTTAAAGTAATGGATCCCCCTATTGACTACCACATTGCAAGACCATGTCATCAGGAACTCATTCATCACTAATGTATCAAAGATCTCCCAAATGTATTTAGGAGAATTTTCTTCTTTAATGAATTTATCTTAGGAGTTGACTACATCAAAATTCAATTCACTTTCCCCAACTAATTGGTCGAGGTAAGGAAATTACATGTGTTGGAGGTAAATCAGATTCTATTTTTTAACAAGTAAATAGATCAGAAAACTCTGATTCTATGTTAAATAAGTAATTAACAAAATGTAGAATAAAACATTATTTTTTGAAAAGAGAAACAAACAAAACTGAGAATTGAACTTCTCATAGGTTTTATAAACTACTATCAAGTTCATGGGTTTTATAAACTATTCCCTCCGTTTACTTTTACTTGTTCACTGTTCCGAAAAATAGATTTTGAATTTTACTTGTCAATTTTAACCTATCAAGAAAAGACAATTATTTTTTTCCATGTTAAACCTTAGCATTAAGTTCTTATTTCCCAAAACCTTATACTAAACATCAATTAATACGAGTATTATTGTAAAATTCTCATATCAATTATTGTTTCGTAATGGATTTGCAAGTCCAAAGTGGATAAGTAAAAGTAAACGGGAGGAATACTACAACTATCTTTGTCTCCGAGAGAAAACAAAAAAGATAAGGCAGCACTTATTCACTTGGCAACAAACATTGTAAGCACTTATCATAAGTTTAAATCAGAGAACGAACAAAGTAAATTGAATTTGTCGAAGCACTCAGATTCATAATACCAGCAGCCATTGCACTAAGCTCCCGCTGTCCAAGCCCAGAAAGGGAAGGACATTAGGTTTACTGTACATAGCCTTACACGAGTCTATTTCCATGGCTCCAAACCGTGACCTCATGATCATCAATCAAACAATTTTTACTGTTGCGTCAAGGCTCCTCTCATTGATCAAATATTTTGATAGACAAACAATTAACTAAACTAAAAAAAAAAAAAAAAAAACTAGAGTTGACTAAAATAGCTATTTGCAAAAATCAGTCGCTACCGATTATTATTACCTTAAACAAGCATGATTATCGCAAAAATCCATTACGGACTTAATCAATTTTAGTCAATCAAATCATGTTATACGAATTTAATACATATATGTCTTTGCATGCAGAGAATTTAAAACCGAGAAATGAAAAAACAAAAATAAAGCTCACCGGCGCCACTCTCTCAGGGCAAAACCTTCCTCCGCTACCATACGTTCCGGCGGAGGGAGAATCGGTCCATTTTCTCCGGTGAACTGAGCTTCAGACATCACCGACTCCAAACCAAAAACGTAGTCTCCGGAGTCTTCAGTAGATACCTCGAAGTCTCCGCCACGGTCCAACGGCGGAGTCATGGGAGGGCCGGTGCCGGAGACGTTTGATGACATGGCGGATTCTTCTTATTTTTGTCCTTTCCCGCAATTTCAGTTGTGTGTGTTTGTTCGTATTCTCGTAGCGAGTCAGCAGAAAAGAAATCAAGTGCAGTAAAAGCATTGGAGGCAGTAATCACATACATCGCATTTTCCTTCATTTGACACGTGTCAACTAACTATAGGGTATTGGCTTTTGGAATAATATACCAATTTACCAGGTAAGTAGTAGATTTATTTCCCTTTCTAATTTTTCGAAACAATTACTTGTACTTTATAGTAACAATTTTGTGATTTATGTACTTTTATTTATTAAAAGTTTTGTTATTCGATTTTCGAAATTTATGTTACTTTTATTTATTAAAAGTTTTATAATTTTCGAATTCGGTAAACTTGAAAAGTTTGACTATGCTACTTTATGTTTTGACATTTTAAATAAAAAAGTTATATCAATAAAACTGAAAGAAAAATATATAAAATAGTGTTTAGTAAAATTAGTTTAATGAAATTTTTTTATCAAAAATTAAAATACTTATAATGTTTGAATTCTTGAAAGTATTTTATATGTAATGAATTAAACTTTACTGAATCGAGAACTTAAGAAAATAATAGAAAACAATTCTTCTTTCGCTAAGCAATTAGAGTCAATGTGAAGGATGTGACTCGTGAGTGGTGGAATTAAATTTTTTACTAAAAAATATCAAAAAAAAATAAAATATATATATATATATATATATAAATTGTAATAGAGTTTTTTGACGAAATCAGTTGAAACTCTTGGATACATGTGGCTCCGCCACCTGTGTGAGGTAATCAATTTTCATTTTTAAATTAAGCAGGTTGGCTGCAATTAGCAGATATTCTAAAGCTCATATTAGCTTATTAGCTGCGTAATTGACTTTTGCTTAGTCGGCCGCTAAATGCATTTTGTATGTGTATCAACGTCAATTAATAAAATTATTAAAACAGCGCAATTGACATTAAAACAATGTTATATATATATAAAGTCTCAAATAGGTTATTGTTTATTTTGTCTCCTCTGATTTTTTTGATAAATGATTTGTTGGTTTATGTTCTTTTTCATTGCTTTGGTTGTTTTATCATGTCCAAAAAGAAATACTAATTTATTTAAAATTAAATGTTAATTGATTTTAAAATGGAAAAACTACATAAATAGACATACTTCACTGTCATATATATTATTACTATTAATACTTTCAAAACATTATGTATCTTACCACTAACTAAGAGTTTTCTACCATATATTGAGAAAGATACACTTAGATACATGTATTTTTGCTACCGGATACACTAAATAGGGAGAGAGGCGAGTGAGATTCGTTATATATCTCAATCACATGTGAATCACACTATATACATATATCTTATGTGATTTGCACGTTTCTGGGCTACCAAATACATAGGAGAGTGGCTAGCGAAATAAGAGGGAGGCGAGCGAGATTTGTTTTGTATCCAGATACATGTGAATCCACATGGATACAATATATCTAACACAAATTTCACCTAATTTTGACCCCATGTATCCTGAGATACACATGTCTAGACATTTCTGAACGCATCCAGACGCACCAAAATCTGGTAAAATACGTAATACTGTAAATTAGAGTGTATCTAAGTAATTAGATCCTAAATTAATGGGATTTATGTAAGTCTCCCTTTTAAAATCTTATATATTAGTACAATCAATATGGGTCGAATAGTAGAGCAAGTATTAGTAACATAACAAAAAAGTCTTCATGGTCATTAGTATATTTGCTCACAACAATTGTGACCTCTTGGGAGAAACGATGACTGCATCTTTGTTTGGCAGATCTAAAATCAAAACTTTAAATGATTTCAAAATCTTTAATGTTTAGTGTTTGATATTACTAGTTGTTTCTTACTCTTTCGATTTTCGTGTTATTTTGTTGTGCTTACACTTTTAGGAAGAGGGCGAAGGGGATATAGATAAAAATTGTTTGCAAAACAGAGATGGGATGATTGTTCATCACATTTTGTGTGATTAATCGATGTTTTGGATGTGAATTTTGAAATTTGATGAAACTATACTCAAACGATGAGTCATTTAGATTTCAAATCAGTGGTATTTCAAGGTGAAACATGTGAAAGCTAGGTAGTATTCCTATTAAGAATTAGAAGACCAACAAAGCAAAACACCATGCTCTTCTTAGAAAGCCCTAATTGAGAATAAAAACATGTTAGTCACATGAACTTTTGGACATTAGATGCAGAAAAGGAATCCAAAAGTTCATGTAATTGACATGTTTTCGATCTCAATGAGGGCTTTCTAAGAATAGCATGATGTTTTGCTTTGTTTGTCTTCTAATTTTAACTAGAATAGTACCTAGCTCTCCTAGATATACAAATTTTATTGTAATTTTCTAATTTTAACGTAATTTTCAATATATAAATTTTATTTCAAAATCTTGAAGATTTTTATACGCAAATTTACGATCAAACTTAAATTATTTGATCCGCGATATAAATTGAGGTAGAAGGAGTACTTACTAAATAAGGGAGTAATAAAATACACGTGTTTCTAATAACATATAAAGATCTCGTCGATCGAAGATTATTATTGTTCCAAATCAAAATCTGTAACATCTTTATTTTATATGGCATCTTTCGAATTTTGTAGTTCTAACAAGTGTATCTTTTATCGTAATATCTTCATATATCTTTTATATATTTTAAATTATCAATTATTATGACTTATAATACGTTTTATATAATTGCCAAATATATAAATTTTTATTTCAAAAAATTAAAGATTTCATGCCCAAATTTACGATCAACCTTTAATCATTTTAGTCAGAAACATAAATTTGGACCAGAAAGTACTTACTAAATTTGAGAGCAATAGTACGCGAAAATAAGAAGTTAATGAAGTTAGAGAAACACCCGCACAAAAAATAAAACGGTTACGAAGTCACCTTTGTTAGGTAACACTTTACCCGCAAGTGTGAAGTGTGAGACTTTCTGGCGCGAATTTAGATTTAGTCGTGTTTCAATACGGATACTGAACGTAGTAACAAAATACATGCATCTCCAGCAACAACTTAAGTTCTCGTTGATTACACGGCCATTATTATTCCATATCAAAATCTCGTAACACATCTGATCAAAATCTCGTTGATCGAACGGTCATTATTTCTCCAAATCAAAACGTTGTAACATCTTCACCGTCAACCAGAGCGTAGGATAACAAAACCCTGTGCAAGCCTCACACATCCATGCGTACCTTTAACCAGATAACTCATACGAAACCCTCCGGTATTTCCGTAAATTCATACAAATGCGAGACTAATTGTAAACCAATCCCACCTCTGCTTTCTATAAATACCTAAACACACCCCACTCATCTGAAACCGCTGCTTATTATAGAGCGAGAAAACGAGAGCAATAGCATAGTATAGCGCGCCAGCTCTAGAGAGAGAAACACACAAAGAGACAACACAGCAATGGAGTGAACAGAGAGAAAAATTGAAAATTCTCTTCTAACTTTTTTTTACTTCTCTCTCCGTATTGTTCATCACATTTGGCGTGATTAACTGCTATTTTCGATTTTAATTTCGAATTTCGGTGATACTATTCGTAAAAGATGAGTCGTTTAGGGTTCAAATCCCTGGTGTTTCAAGGAGAAACGTGTCTAGGAGAGCTGGATACCATACCTGTGAAGGATCAGAACTTCCAATTCCCAAACAACGAGATACGGATTGATCATATCTCTACAAATAGTGAGCGGGTTCATCCTATTGCTGTTTTGCGAACGATTTCATCACCTGTTCGTTGTAAGCTTGAACCGAACTCGAATTCAGCGCCAACTGGTTCCGAGAAGTCTCCGTTGATAACTCTTCATTCCTCGTGCTACTATGACCTCAAGGTTAATAGACATTAACTATTTTTTAATTGAATAACGAACTATGATCAGTTTGTATAGTGATGAATTTACTTATACTGTGTAATTACTGCACGAGTAGTATTTTTTTTTGGTTATGGAATTTTGTTCTCAGTGAGAAGAATTGCTTGTTGATGATTTTATGTTTGATGTGAAATGCTGACTCTGCATTTACTACGAAATTACCAGAGGGCTATTGTTGTTTAGTTGTTGACGGAATTTCTGACAATGAGAGATGATGGTTGTTGATGATTTTACATTTATTGTGAAATTTACTGGATGCAGTTTTTTTTTTTTTAATTGCTTACCCCAAATTTTTGACAGTGAGGAATGTTTGTGGCATTTAATGTACATTTGTATGGGAAGTTTCTTAGCAGTGCTATGATGCGCGGTTATTTTGTGAAATAAATTGGCGATTTTCTGATATGGCTATGATTTTTTTGGTTGACTATAGTCGATATGTAATGGAGTAATTGTGGCATTTTCATGTGGATGTGTATGCAAACTCTTTTGTGGTATTAAGATTTAATAATGAGGATGCTGGATGACGTTGGCAGTTCTACATATATTGCTGCTTTTTTGGCATTTATGTATCTATTGAAAATAATTGATATATCTCATATGAGATGTAAACAGGTTCTCTTATATTTTTGCGCTACGAATGACAGATATGTGCTTAAAGCTGTTGTCAGAAATGTGATTTGTCTGGAGTATACATAGCATTAGCTCTGATAAGGGGGATGAGAAATCCTGAATTCATATATTAAATAATGTATAATTGATGTTTTGTGGCTATAATGTATTCTTATGGATAAGATGTCTGCTAACACATTTGTTCCCTTTCCTTGGTCTTTGTGTAGACTGCAGTAGTCTTTCTGGGGGAAGAAGAAATACATTTGGTAGCAATGGCGAGTAAGCAGAAAAAGTTCCCCTGTTTTTGGTGCTATTCAGTGCCCATTGGTCTGTATAGTGCTTGTTTGCAGATGTTGAATATGAGGTGTCTATCAATTGTTTTTGATCTGGATGAGACCTTAATTGTTGCAAATACAATGAAGTCGTTTGAAGATAGAATTGAGGCTTTGCGGGGTTGGTTAGCACGAGAGATGGATCCAATTCGGTCGTCTGGAATGGCTGCTGAGATGAGGAGGTATATGGAGGATCGTGCACTGCTGAAGCAGTATTTAGAGAGTGATTCTGTTGTTGACAGTGGGGGAATATATAGAGCTCAGCAAGAGGAGGTGCTACCATTATCTGAAGGGCAGGAGCGTGTAGTTCGGCCAGTCATAAGGTTGGAGGAAAAGAATGTGGTCCTTACACGGATTAATCCAGAGGTAATAAGATACATATATTTTCTTTCATTTCTCTGTTATGCCTTCCAATTATTGATTCTTATCATGGTGAACACATCTAAAGCATGCATATTTCTCAATCTATTCTACTGTTCGCATCATGGAGAATATCCCCCCCTGCTCAGTGCATTCCCTTAAGGTGCTAGTGGAAGTTGATGAGTTGCATGTCGTGATATACTTGTGGAGTAAAGGTTTGGTTATTGACTTTTTAGTTGTCGGTTGTCATTAATTTTTATAGTATTTTGATATTATTCTTTTCATTTTTAGTATTTTAGGTTTATATTATGGAAGTGTATGCAGTGCATTGAGGCAAGTTGATTGATTGAATTTTGAAGTTGAGTAGAGGATGCTTTATGGTTTCTCATACAAAATGGAGTACTATTGTAGGAAAGTAGATTAGGTTGTTAATCTAAATGATTCACCTAGCTTCACAGTATCTGAAAGTTCTGTTCTTAAAGATTGGCTGTTATCCTGTCTTTTTATATGACCTGTTATCAATATACTTATTAGTTAACAGCCTTCAATTTTTTCGGACAACTGTGATCACTCAACAATTACGTCTTCTTTCTTTTCAGAAAGCTTACACATTCCATTTATATCTTGTAGGCAAGGTTTTTTGTATAGTTTATTGAGACCATTCAGTATCAAACTTAATATGTCATTGTTACTTTTAGTTTGCTTTGTAAAACACATTATCTGCATCTAATGTCCAAAAAATCATCCTTCATTTTGGTCCAGTGTTTAGTTTTTTCTTTTTAAATTGTTTTTTTTTTTGAAATTGCCAGTGTTTAGGTTAGTGATGCTTCTTGTGTCCTTGTGTCAAGAGAAAGAGCAGATTGAATCATACTGTTGTCTAAGTAACTCATTCATTTTCGCTCACTGTGAAGATGTTTGTAATATACTCTATGGTGTCTATTGCTCCCTCGTTGCAGAAGTTTTTTAATGAATTGCTATGGATTTGAGTAACCTTTGTTCATTATATATGTGCACTTTTTGCTGTTGATGGTCCTTACACATGTCAATTTGCTAATCCACCAGCAGAGGCAAAGTTGGATACCCCTATGGGCTGATCACACTTGGGCCTCATTTGTTTGCATTTAATGGAGGTCTGAATCTTACTCATTTAAATTCAACTTATTAAGTGTGCTTGTTTTAAGGTCTGAATCTTAATATTCAGATGTTTTGTTTCTATAAAGATATGATACCTGGGTTTAACTCAACCCTAAAACCTCAGGAGTGGAGGATTGCCCAAGTCCACATAAATAGACCACTAATCTATTCCCCAACCAAGTGTGGGACTCTAAACCCACTCTAACACCCTCTTCATGCCCAAGCCCAACTGGGGGTGTGGTTCAATAGCCTAAATAGGGATGAACTTGTCTCTTATAACAAATGAAGATATGACACCTGGGCCTAATTCAACCCCAAAAGATAGCTCATTAGGGGAGGATTGCCCAAGTCCATATAAGTAGACCACCAGTCTATTCTCCAACCAATGTGGTAAACCCACTCTAATACCCTTTTCACGCTCAGGCCCACTTGGAGCGTGGATCAAAAGCCCAAATGGGGATGGACCTGTCTCTGATTCTATGTAAAGATAGGGCACCTGAGCCTAACTCAAACTCCAAAAGCTAGCTCTTAAGGGGAAGATTGCTCAAGTCCATATAGGTAGACCACCAGTTTATTCCCCACCCAATGTGGGACTCTAAGCCCACTCTAACAGTTTCCTTATAAAGCCTCTTAATGAGTCTGAATGAATTAGATCTATAACAATACCATTCAAATTCTTTAAATAATACGCTTAATTTCAAGATCTTTCAAGTCCTCCCTGCTTCTCCTCTCAACAAGGTTTTTACACTTCTCAGCAGTGGCGGATGTATGGTATGGATTATGGGTGCTTAAGCACCCATTGCCTTTTGCGATAAACACTAATATTTGTTTGTAATATCTAATAATTCATTCAAATGTATCAACTAAGCACCCACTTTATATAGCAATTCTTAAATTAAAAATAATTGAGCACCCATGAAATAAAATTTCTGAATCCGCCACTGCTTCTCAGTCTCCTTTCTCACCTCTTGAACCGATAAGTTTTCATAGTTTTTGCAAATACGGAATATTTTTGAATGTATTGATGTTTAGCAAGAACTCTCGCACCCACAAAGATTAAGCACATTATAAGAAAATTATTTAAATTATCATTGCTGCTCGACGCCACACTCAGCGAACGAACCCATGAAACCTTCGATTCTTAGAACTGAATGTGCTCCCTTCTTCTTCCTTCATGAAATAGAAACAGTTCATCTCTATTTTTCTTAGTTTTTTCTTCTAGCAATTATGTTAAACAGCCTTAGATAACTATTTTATGACCTGTAGATTACGATTCGAAGTGTTTAACAACTCTAGTATGCAGAAAAGGAAACAATGACAATGACAGGTCCAGAGGGCTTATGCAAGTTCTCTTTATAGAAATATAAGCAACAAAGCAACATCAAGAAAAAATGAGAGAATTGAAGATTTGAATTTTTTAACTTGTTACAATAATTTTTTATATTGATATGCATAATTTTTATTTGCATTTTTGATAGTTCATTTTTTTTATCAAATAAAAGTATTCAAAATATTATTTTCTATCAATAAACCAAATTTATTTTGTTAAAAGGAGATTTTTATAATATTTTATAAATAAAGTGTTTAATTCTATATATACATTTGGATATTGAAAACAAATAGGCTTAATTATTCAGTGTTCGGATCTCAGGATAACATCTTAATTTCAGATGTGCATTCAGAGAGTCAGACATCTAGATTTTATGCACATCTTAATATTTAGATGTGTATTCAGATTTGGGCATCTTAAACTTGATGGAAACAAATGTAGTTTAGAGATCTGCATCCTTGTCTGTTCGAATTGCTGGGGGGAAGTGTTTGGAGGAGTGGAAAGCATCCGCCTCCGGTCTTTGTTCTTTTATGTCTCTTCCATTCATTCAATATTATGTTCATGTAGCTAAAAGAAAATGGTATCTGGATGTTTGGCCTTCTAGCTCAACTGCAACTGGAATATCTAAGGTTTTCATTGTCTTACTACAGTTATCAGTGTTACCTTAGAATGTGAACTCGAATTCAGTTGGACATTTTGCAACACATTATGTTTGTCTCAAGATTAAGTTTTTAGCTCCACACATTTTCTCATCATGGAAACTTCTTGTGCAGAATCGGGATACCAGCGTGCTTGTTAGATTACGTCCTGCGTGGGATGAGTTGAGAACTTATTTGACGGCGAAAGGTCGGAAAAGGTTTGAAGTATATGTTTGCACCATGGCAGAGAGAGATTATGCCTTGGAGATTTGGAGGCTACTCGACCCAGGGTCACACCTCATTAATGCCAATCAATTGATGGACCGTGTTGTATGTGTTAGATCAGGTTAGGACCTAGAAATAGTTTCCTGTTTTATGACTCCTTGGGAAAATAATAGTTTGTTCTTCTTTACATGGTAACACAATTCCTCTTCCCTATCCTGACAAGAGAAAAGATAATCCTCTTCTTACAGTGAAGCATAATGAAGCACCATAAGTAATGAAAGATTTGTCTTCTTGTGTTTGATTTATGTCGTTCTAAGCTCATTAGTGGTATTTTC
>JAJOOR010008714.1:0-23326 GCA_036250505.1 Solanum acaule | reverse complement strand
AGCTAGAGTTGTGTTATGTCATATCTAATCACTCCCCCCCCCCCCCCTCTTTCTTTCTCGGTCTACCTCTGCCTCTCCTAATTCATGATACCGTCAACCTCTCACACCTATTCTTCACATGCCCAACTTTTCCATGCCTAAAATACAAATGTTTATATATGCCAATATTAGAGAGGTATATGTTCTCCATCCAATGGCAGAGCTAAACAAAGGGAAGGAAATTTCCTCCATTGAAAATTTATATTGCTTAAACATTTTTTTAAAATATTTTAATTCTATATAAATCGTTGAATCCCTTCGATAAAAGGAAAATATCTAGAGTGATATAGCATAGAGACGTCAAAAATAACTTTCAAATCACATATTTAAATCCCACACGTGACATTCTTTTTTCTTTTTCGTTCTCTTGACGTAAATTCCTAATTCTGCCACTGATCCTTACAATTATATAAAATGATCCTCTTAAATTTTTTTATAGCAGAATGTTAGATTTTTTAGCATTGGAGAGCTCTAAGTTCAACTGAATTAAGAATTAAACTAACTAGTATAAATTATCTATTCTCTCAGAACCCTTTATATTGATACCAAAACATTATATTAATGGGCTTGAATTAGTTAGATATAAAGTGTAATATTGCTAGTTAAAATAAGCTTCTTCAAGCTTCTAATCCCAGTATATTAACCTTCATAATTAAGCTTTTCACTGCTCTTTGATCAGTATTATATTAATGGGATTGAATTAGTTTAATATAAAATCAGAGAAAAGATTAATTAGTTATTTGGGGGGAAAGGTTCACCACGGTAGCTTGCTATCGGGACCTTCAAGTGTCGCCTAGGTGTTGCATGATTTTAGTATTCCATATTTCTTTATTATTAACAAAGTTTCATGTCCAAATTATTTGATATCAATGAATTGAAAATATATGTTATTCATTGAAAAATTAATTGCCTTTAACATATACATAGTACATGTAGAGGTGCCCTAGACACACTCAAATCCTTGGTCCGCCTATTATGTCCAAGAATTTCATTTTCATTACATTGATGATATCTATAAATTGATGAAAATGTAACTTATTATTTCAGTTCTTGATATAAAATTAAATTACTACAAAAGGACAAATGAAGGAAATTACTGGCCTAGGCTCACATCTACTGACTCTTTGGTATTTGTCCATGGGGCATTTCAATGGCTTATTAGTTCGTTAAAGAAATATTTTGTGATGTCATTTAGTATTTCAGATGAGGTGTACAGAGAAATACCGTTGCCAGAGCAACTCTACTCAAATTTCTCCAAGTTGTGGGGACGAGGTGTTTCAGAATTGGGAGGAATACTATGTGCTGCTTATTCTCATTGTGTGTCTGGTACAGAGGACGTTTTTAAGTTTTGGGTAATGAAAGACTATGTCAACGAATCTTGAACTGAATTGTTTACTATCCAAGGTATCGATCTTCAATCAGCCATACCAAAATATATGTTTTCGGATGGAGAAGTGCTACTCTGTTGCAGATGTTTGGCTTGTCGTTTTTATGTCTTTAGGACGTCCAACGAATTATGGCCTCAAACTGATGTCATTCAGAAAGGATTCGTTTATACAGAAAGTTTGACCTTCCCAAAATTAATTAGTTAATATTTGCTTATGTATGATGGAGTTGCACTACTTCCTTGACATAGTGCATCCCACCAATTCTAGTACTAAGCTTTTTTGCATAAATTTACTCTTTGATTAGATCTCATGATTTTTCATTTTAAAATCTCTGGAAGTTAAGTATTGAGATTTGCATTTAGAATATTAATCATCATATTGAAGAGCCTTATTTCAATAATATTATCTTTAATTATAATCACGTGTTGCCTTGGTGTTGCACTACTAGAGGTGATTAATTGTTGGGGATAGATAGACAGGTAAAATAAGTAAATAACAATAGCATTCCAAAAACTTTAATTAATGGAGAAACCTCAATCATCCTACTACTAGGTGGTTACATTTTACATGCTTTCGATATTAAAGAAAGTATTTTTTTTCTTGTTTTGTGTCTTATTTTGGAGGTTATGAACCTTAGGAATAGGTTGAGGCTTGAGCATCTCCACCATCAACTATTAGGTTGAGGGTTCGAGTCATGTTGGAGGGTAAGTGAGATCACTATTGATCTTCCTGTGGTGGGGTGGGGAAAAGAATTAACTATATATAAATAGTTGAAGGAGGTTCAGATGATTCCCCTAAGGCCTAGCTACCTGGCTCCACCCCTAGCTTAAGCTTTTATGGACAATTATTTAAATCCATAAATTCGCTACAAAACAAAAACGCCTTTAAAAAAAAAAAATCTTCTCGACATAGGATGAAATCTTTCTTTCACTTAGACGAGCAATAAGTATGCAAAGAGCTTCTTGTTTGGTTAACAACTAATGCTACACTACATTTATAAGAGGAAAAAATAACAAAAAAAAAATTGATCAAACAAAAAGCAAGGGATAAAAGGAGAAACTTACACAGCTACACTAAAAATGCATAGACACAAAGAGGGTAAAAAAAGAAAGGTTAAATAGAGAAGAAAGGCCTTTAAGGAATCAAAGTTAAATCGAAGTCTAGCCCAGCCCTCCTAGGTAGGGTTGTTCATGGTTATGGTTAAAAAACAAATCAATCCGCAATCCGAATCAAATCGATTAAAATAACTGATATTTGATTTGGTTTAGTTAGATTTGGTTTTTCAATTTTGAAAACCAATACTATTTATTTTGATTTTGGTTTTACTAAAAAAAAAATCGCAAAAATAACAAAATCGAATCGAGAAATTAGTTAATGGAAAGGCTTTTGGTTTCTTTCGTTCATCCAGAGGTTTAAAGAAAGGAGGACCATTGTCTCCAACACTATTTATAATAGCAACGGAGGTCTTTGCAAGGGGACTAAACAACCTACATGAGTGTAACATCTGGCAATTTGAAATAACTATGAAGAGACTTAGAATTGGAAATAATCATTTTTTTTGGAAGGAATTCAAAAAAAAATCTGGAAATTTGGTTTGCTCCCTCTTTTTCCAAGAATTCATCCACTTCCCCTTACTCCATAGGGCCTTCTCTAATAGGGAAAAGCCTTCCATTTCCGTCAAATGACCCGGCCTCCCCTGGCTCTTCCACCGTCCGGGCTCCCTTTCCTCCCTATGGTATGCTCATGTGGGAAAAAGTGAGTTTTTGGCCAACTTTGAACAGTCACAACTCCTAGCTCAGGATGATTTAGGTGTAGTTCCTATTATGTTTGCGAATTTCGTGGAATGATCTTTCCAACGCCGCTGAGTTTGCTCGATTCCGAGTTCGTATGAGTGAGTTATGCCCTTTCGAAGTTGGGCTGTTGGTAAGGAAAGTTCACCCGAAATTTGTAAGGGTATTTTGGTCTTTTCCCTAACCAATTCTTTTGGTTATATTAAGGTGTTAGACTGATTTTAAATCAGTTTTTCCCTTTTTAAAAGAGTAAGAGTAAGGGTTTGTGGGTGAAGAGGAGAAGAAGAGGAGAAAGAGAAGGACAAGCAAGGATTCCTCGTGGTTTTCGTCGGGGGTGATCCCTATTCAGGTATGTGAGATCATAGTGTTGGGTTGGTTCTTTCCCCCACACGCCAAACTCGTTTTAATTCCGAGAAAAGATTGGTTGTGTTGTTGTACTTCCTTGTTGTCTTGGTACATGTTTCCGGTTGTGATTTTGAGTTGAATCTAGTGAATGTTGAGGGGTTTTATGATATTAAGTGTTTGGGGCTGGAACCTTTGAAGTTAAGGTGGTTTAGAGTTGGAAAAATGAAGGAGAAAAGTCGAGTTTTCGGGGGGAAGGGGTGGCGCGTCACGCCAGCCAGCGCACCCCAAGAAGTGTTCTGAACTTCCACCCTTGGGGCGCCGCACCTTGCAGAGCGCCCCAGCAGCCCTTCTGAACTCTGAGGGCTGGCGCCCCGCACCTTGCAAAGCGCCAAGAACGCCAAGTTTCCCCATTCATTCCCCACTCTTTCATGCATGTTCCTTGGTAATGTACCAATGTTTTATAGTTGTTTCCAACACTCTAAGGTACATTTAAACCTCCCGAACTCATCCATAAACATGAGATCATTACCCTTGAACTCATAATCCAATTCAAGGAAAGTTCGGATCAAAGTCAAGTGAAGTTAGAGTCAAGCTTAGAAGTTAAGAAGTAAGTCAAAGCAAGTCTTTAAAGTTTTTCAAAGAGTCTTTATTGAACGTTTTAACTTCATTTTAAGGCTCAAGTTTCAAGTTAAGTAAAGAGTATAGAGTTTCAAGTTAAATAAAGAGTATAGAGTTTCAAGTTAAGTAAAGAGTATAGAGTTTCAAGTTAAGTAAAGAGTATAGAGTCAAGTTCATTTCTCAAAAGTCATTAGGGAACTAAGTATTCCCAAAGAAGTTTTTAAATGTTTTCACATTTGAGCAAGAAAGGGAATATCGATTCCAAAAGAGATTTTAAGCCAAGTTTTGAGCAATTATCTCAAACTAAAGAAAGATGTGTTTAAAACACTTATGAGCCAAAGTATTTTTGGGAGTAGTATTGAGCATCAAATTGGGGACGCGAGTTCATATTAACTCAACTCTCTATAAGAACCATGTAGCCAACATGGGACTTGACGGGTCATTCTTTTTAGATGCTCACGTAAGATTAAGCTAGTGGATCCACTAAGTTAAAGTAAGGTCATGGCAAGGTATAGGATGGTCCTTAGGCAACGTGAGGTAAAACGTTGTATCAACACTAGGGCTCATAGTGGTGGTTGTCGGTTAAAGAACCTCCCACAAAAGTTATATTACTTTTATATAAGAAAAATTGAGTTCGTTATTAATTTATCATTAACGAGCTAAGTTGTTTGCACTGTTTTACAAGCTATCTATTTATTGTATGTGTCTTATTGCTTTATATTGAGTTCGATTATCCATGAGTCAAACAGAGCCAAGGTAAGTGTTCTCATGTACTCCTTTTAAGCTTAAGTTGTGGTTTAGCTTTCCAGCTCGCATACTCGTACATTTCATGTACTGATGCCAGTTGGCCTGCATATTATTATGATGCAGACGCAGGTACCCAGGATCAACATCCAGCACGCCATTGATCCAGCTGAGCACTCCAGAGTCAGTGGTGCGCCTCCTTGCTTTCCGGAGGACTCCGTTCTTTTGTGTTCCTAGTTTTGTTTTATTAGGATGTTGTGGGGTCTGTCCCAACATCCATCTCAGTATTTTTAGAGGCTTTATAGACAGTCAGTCAGTTAGTATTGAGTCTCTCATCTATGTATATATATAAATATTCTATTTTGAGACTCGAGTTGCCTTTTTGGCCAGATTTTATCAGTTGAGATGTTTTATGACCTTCATTGTATTGAGTTATTCTGTTGAGTTAGGTTTCCGCTGAGTTAAGAAAGCCAGGCCAAAGGTTCGCTTGGGGCCAGCAATGGTCTCCGAGTGTCGGTCCCGCCCAGGGTGTAGGCTCTGGGCGTGACGAACTTGGTATCAGAGCCCAGAGTTCAAGAGTCCTAGGGAGTGTATGAAGCCGTGTCTGAAGAGTCCTACTTATCGGTGTGAAGCGCGCCACATCTATAATTGGGAGGCTACGACACTTAGGAAGATTTCTCATTTCTTTCACACTCATCTCGTGCGTTAAAGTTTATCTCTAAAAAGTTTCTTTCTAATTCATGCTTGCGCGTGTTTCAGATAGTCATGCCTCCACGAAGAGTTGGTAGAGGGCGTCTTCATAGACATTATGTTGAGAAGCAAGAGTTACCTTATGCACCTGGAGTGCAACATCAAGGGGAAGTTTCTAATGCTGAGTTCAGAGAAGCAATTAGGATTCTGAGTCAAGCTGTAACTAATCAGATTGGTCAGCAAAGGGGAGCTCGACATGAAGGAGCTGACACTTCTAGGATTCGTGAGTTCTTGGGGATGAATCCTCTGAGTTTCATGGGTTCGAGCACTACTGAAGATCCAAAGAACTTCATTGATGAGCTGAAGAAGAATTTTGATGTGATGCATGTGGCAGATACTGAGCGGGTTGAACTAGCTGCGTATCAATTGAAGGATGTTGCTAGAACTTGGTTCGACCAGTGGAAAGGGGGTAGAGTTGAGAATGCACCGCCTACTATTTGGGCCTGTTTTGAGGAAGCTTTCTTGGGGGGTTTCTTTCCTCGAGAATTGAAAGAGGCTAAGGTACGTGAGTTCCTCACACTTAAGCAGGAGTCTTTGAGTGTTCATGAGTACAGTCTAAAGTTCACACAACTATCCCGCTATGCTCCGGAGATGGTAGCGGACATGAGGAGTAGAATAAGCTTGTTTGTTGCTGGGCTGTCTCGGTTGTCGAGTAAGGAAGGTAGGGCTGCAATGCTTATTGGGGACATGGACATATCAAGGTTGATGGCTTATGTGCAGCAGGTTGAGGAAGAAAAGCTGAAGGACAGAGAAGAGTTCAAAAATAAGAGAGCTAAGACCAGTAATGAGTCCGGGCAACAGAAAGGTAATTCAAACCGTCTGTCCTTTCAACAAAGGCAAAAGGTACCTGCTCCATCATCTGCTAGAGCACCTGCACCCAGATACAGAGGGGAACATAATGGCCAGAATTCGAAGGACTTCAAGGCTAGACCAGCACAATCCTCAGGTAGTGTGGCACAAGGAGGTAATTTATTTCCTACATGTGCTAGGTGTGGTAGAACCCACCCGGGTAAATGTCGTGATGGCCAGACAGGTTGTTTTAAGTGTGGGCAAGAGGGTCACTTCATGAAGGAATGTCCTAAGAATAAGCAAGGTAGTGGAAATTTGGGCAGTAGGGCCCAATCTTCTTCAGTTGCTCCCCCAGACAGGACGACACCTAGAGGAGCTACTTCTAGTACCGACGGAGGAGCGAACCGCCTCTATGCAATCACCAGTCGCCATGAACAAGAGAACTCTCCAAATGTTGTCACTGGTATGATCAAAGTCTTTGCTTTTGATGTGTATGCTTTGCTAAACCCAGGAGCAAGTTTATCTTTCGTAACTCCTTATGTTGCAAATAAGTTTGATGTTCTTCCTGAAAGACTTTGTGAACCCTTTTGTGTTTCTACACCTATTGGGGAGTTTATTCTAGCAGAAAGAGTTTATCGTGATTGTCCTGTTTTCATCAATCACAAGAGCACCATGGCTGATTTGGTTGAGTTAGACATGGTTGATTTAGATGTCATTTTAGGTATGGATTGGCTTCATGCCTATTATGCATCGATAGATTGTAGAACTCGAGTGGTCAAGTTTTAGTTTTCGAGTGAGCCAGTCATAGAGTGGAACAGTAGTTCAGCAGTGCCTAAGGGTCGTTTCATTTCGTACCTTAAGGCGAGAAAGTTAGTTTCGAAGGGTTGTGTCTATCACTTAGTCCGAGTTAATGACTCTAGTGTTGAGATACCTCTCATTCAGTAAGTTCCTATAGTAAGAGAGTTTCCAGAAGTTTTTCCTGATGACCTACCCGAAATTCCTCCTGAGAGAGAAATAGATTTTGGTATAGACCTCATTCCAGATACTCATCATATCTCTATTCCGCCTTATAGAATGGCACCAACATAGTTGAAGGAGTTGAAAGAGCAGTTGAAAGATCTCCTAGATAAGGGTTTCATTCGACCAAGTGTCTCACCTTGGGGCGCTCCGGTCTTGTTTGTGAGAAAGAAAGATGGTTCACTTAGAATGTGTATAGATTATCACCAGTTGAATAAGGTTACCATCAATAATAAGTACCCTCTTTCGAGGATTGATGATATTTTCGATCAGCTTCAGGGTGCCACCTGTTTTTCAAAAATTGACCTCAAATCAGGCTATCATCAATTAAGAGTAAGGGAATGTGATATTCCAAAGACAGCTTTCAGAACCAGATATGGTCATTATGAGTTTTTGGTCATATCCTTTGGTTTGACCAATGCACCGGCAGCTTTCATGGACTTATGAATAGAGTCTTCAAACCGTATCTAGATATATTTGTTATCGTGTTCATTGATGACATACTAATCTATTCAAGAAATGAAGAAGATCATGCTAGTCATCTCATAATAGTTCTTCAGACTTTGAAAGATAAGGAGTTGTATGCCAAGTTCTCTAAGTGTGAGTTTTGGCTTGAGTTTATGGCATTCCTAGGCCACATTGTGTCTGGTGATGGAATTAAAGTTGATACTCGGAAAATTGAGGCAGTGCAGAAATGGCCTAGACCTACATCTCCAACTGATATTAGGAGTTTCTTGGGTTTAGCTGGCTATTATAGAAGGTTTGTAGAGGGGTTCTCGTCTATTGCATCTCCTTTGACCAAGTTGACTCAGAAGACAGTGAAATTTCAATAGTCTGAAGCTTGTGAGAAGAGCTTTCAGGAATTGAAAAAGAGTTTGATTACTGCTCCAGTTTTGACCTTACCAGAAGGTACTCAAGGTTTTGTGGTGTATTGTGATGCATCTAGAGTTGGTTTGGGTTGTGTCTTAATGCAGAATGGCAAGGTTATAGCTTATGCCTCTAGAGAGTTGAAGGTTTACGAGAAGAACTACCCAACCCATGACTTAGAGTTAGTTGTTGTAGTGTTCGCTTTGAAGATATGGCATCATTACTTGTATGGTGTGCATGTTGACATATTCACTAATCACAAGAGCCTTCAATAAGTGCTTACTCAGAAAGAGCTTAATCTCAGACAGAGGAGGTGGTTAGAATTACTCAAGGATTATGACCTGAGTATTCTTTATCACCCAGGTAAGGCTAATGTTGTTGCTAATTCTTTAAGCAGGTTGTCTATGGGTAGCACCGCCCATATTAAAGAAGGAAGGAGAGAGTTAGCAAAAGATGTGCACAGATTGGCACGCCTGAGAGTCAGACTTATAGATTCCGCAGAAGGAGGAATAGGGGTAACGAACGGGGCCGAGTCATCATTCATGTCAGAAGTGAAAGAGAAACAAGATCAAGATCAGATTTTGCTTGAGTTAAAGGCAAATGTTCAAAAGCAAAGAGTATTAGCTTTTGAACAAGGGGGATATGGTGTATTGAGGTATCAAGGTAGATTGTGTGTACCTTTGGTAGATGGACTCCAAGAGAGGATTATGGAGGAAGCTCACAGCTCCAGATATTCCATTCATCTGGTTTCCACAAAGATGTATCGTGATTTGAGAGAAGTTTATCGGTGGAATGGCATGAAGGAGGGCATTGCAGAGTTTGTTGCAAAGTGTCCAAATTGCCAGCAAGTGAAAGTTGAACACCAAAGGCCCGGTGGTTTGGCTCAGAGGATAGAACTTTCGGAATGGAAGTGGGAGATGATCAATATGGATTTCATCACAGGGTTGCCAAGGTCTCGCAGACAACAAGATTTTATTTGGGTGATTGTCGACAAAATGACAAAGTCAGCTCATTTTCTACCGGTAAAGACTACCCATTCAACAAAAGATTATGTCAAGTTATATATTCAAGAGATAGTGAGACTTCATGGAGTCCCAATCTCCATTATTTCAGATAGAGGTGCATAGTTTACTGCACAATTCTGGAAATCTTTTCAGAAAGGCTTGGGTTCAAAAGTGAACTTAAGTACTCCCTTTCATCCTCAGACTGATGGGCAAGCCGAGCGTATTATTCAGACTTTAGAAGATATATTGATGGCTTGTGTGATTGATTTCAAAGGGAGTTGGGATGATCACCTACCTCTCATTGAGTTTGCCTACAATAACAGTAATCACTCTAGCATCCAAATGGCTCCATACAAAGCTCTTTATGGGAGAAGATGTAGATTTCCTATTGGATGGTTTGAAGTTGGTGAAGCAGGGTTGATAGGACCAGATTTAGTTCACCAAGCTATGGAGAAGGTGAAGGTGATTCAAGAGAGGTTGAAAACGGCACAGAGTCGTCAAAAATCTTTCACTAATGTTAGGAGAAGGGCATTAGAGTTTGAAGTAGATGATTGGGTATATTTGAAAGTTTCACCCATGAAAGGGGTTATGAGGTTTCGTAAGAAGGGAAAACTTAGTCCCCGATATATTGGACCTTACCGCATAGCCAAGAGGATTGGCAATGTTCCTTATGAGTTGGAGCTACCACAGGAACTAGCAGCGGTTCATCCAGTATTTCATATCTCTTATGTTGAAGAAATGCATAGGCGATCCTTCATTAATCCTGCCAACTGAAAGTATTAGGATCAAGGATAACTTATCTTATGAGGAGATTCCTGTTCAGATTTTAGATCGCCAAGTTCGTAGGTTGAGAACGAAAGATGTAGCATCAGTCAAGGTCCTTTGGAGAAACCAATTTGTTAAGGAAGCTACTTGGGAAGTCGAAGAGGACATGAATAAGAGATATCCATATCTCTTTGAATTCGGGGGAAATGTAGATTAAGGTATTAATTTCCTTCTTAGTGCTCTTTAAATTATAGTGAGCATGTTGTTGTTGTTGTTGTTGTTTGTATGATTGTTTGTTGGGTGTTTGAGTTGATATTACACCCTTAGCCTAGTAAGAGTAACCTCATTCGAGGACGAATGTTCCCAAGGGGGACATATTGTAACATCCGGCAATTTGAAATAACTATGAAGAGGCTTAGAATTAGAAATAGACATTTTTTTTAATGAATTCAAAAAAATTCTGGAAATTTGGTCAAGTATGGGAAAAAGTGAGTTTTTGGCTAACTTTGAACAGTCACAACCCCTAGCTCAGGATGATTTAGGTGTAGTTCCTATTATGTTTGCGAAGCTCATGGAATGATCTTTCCAACGACGCCGAGTTTGCTCGATTCCGAGTTCGTATGAGTGAGTTATGCCCTTTCGAAGTTGGATTGTTGGAAAGGAAAGTTCACCCGAAATTTGTAAGGGTATTTTGGTCTTTTCCCTAACCAATTCTTTTGGTTATATTAAGGTGTTAGATTGATTTTAAATCAGTTTTTCCCTTTTTAAAAGAGTAAGAGTAAGGGTTTGTGGGTGAAGAGGAGAAGAAGAGGAGAAAGAGAAGGACAAGCAAGGATTCGTCGTAGTTTTCGTCGGGGGTGATCCCTATTCAGGTATGTGGATTGGTTCTTTCCCCCACACGCCAAACTCGTTTTAATTCCAAGAAAAGATTGGTTATGTTGTTGAAGTTGTTGGTTGCGTTTGTTGAAGTTGTTGGTTGTGTTGTTGAAGTTCCTTGTTGTCTTGGTACATGTTTCCGGTTGAAATTCCGAGTTGAATCTATTGTAAAGTAAGGGGATTTATGATATTAAGTATTTGGGGCTGGAACCTTTGAAGTTAAGGTGGTTTAGAGTTGGAAAAATGAAGGAGAAAAGTCGAGTTTTCAGGGGAAAGGGGTGGCGCGTCGCGCCAGCCAGCGCACCCCAAGAAGTGTTCTGAACTTCCACCATTGGGGCGCCGCGCCTTGCAGAGCACCCCAGCAGCCCTTCTGAACTCTGAGGGCTGGCGCCCTGCGCCTTGCAGAGCACCAAGAACGCCAGGTTTCCCCATTCATTCCCCACTCTTTCATGCATGTTCCTTAGTAATGTACCAATGTTTTATAGTTGTTTCCAACACTCTAAGCTACATTTAAACCTCCCGAACTCATCCATAAACATGAGATCATTACCCTTGAATTCATAATCCAATTCGAGGAAAGTTCGGATCAAAGTCAAGTGAAGTTATAGTCAAGCTTAGAAGTTAAGAAGTAAGTCAAAACAAGTCTTTAAAGTTTTTCAAAGAGTCTTTATTGAATGTTTTAACTTCATTTTAAGGCTCAAGTTTCAAGTTAAGTAAAGAGTATAGAGTTTCAAGTTAAGTAAAGAGTACAGAGTCAAGTTAAGTAAAGAATATAAAGTTTTTATTGCGTTTGTTGAAGTTGTTGGTTATGTTGTTGAAGTTCCTTATTGTCTTGGTACATTTTTCCGGTTGAAATTCCAAGTTGAATCTATTGTATAGTAAGGGGATTTATGATTCTAAGTGTTTGGGGCTGGAACCTTTGAAGTTAAGGTGGTTTAGAGTTGGAAAAATGAAGGAGAAAAGTCAAGTTTTTGAGGGAAAGGGGTGGCGCGTCGCGCCAGCCAGCGCGCCCCAAAAGTGTTTCTGAACTTCCACCCTTGGGGCGGCGCGCCTAGCAGAGCGCCCAGCAGGCCCCTCTGAAATCTGAAGTCTGAAGGCTGGCTCCCCGCGCCTCTCAGAGCGCCAAGGACACCAAGTCTTCCCATTCATTCCCCACTTTTTCATGCATGTTCCTTGGTAATATACCTATGTTTCATAGTTGTTTTCAACACTCCAAGGTACGTCTAAACGTCAAGAACTCATCCATAAACATGAGATCATTACCCTTGAATTCATAATCCAATTCAAGGAAGGTTCGGATCAAAGTCGAGTAAAGTTAGAGTCAAGTCTAGAAGTTAAAAAACAAGTATTTAAAGTTTTTCAAGAGTCTTTATTAAACGTTTTAACCTCATTTTAAGGCTCAAGTTTCAAGTCAAGTAAGGAGTATAGAGTTTCAAGTTAAGTAAAGAGTATCGAGTTTCAAGTTAAGCCAAGAGTATAGAGTCAAGTTCATTTCTCAAAAGTCATTAGGGAACTAAGTATTCCCAAAGAAGTTTTTAAATGTTTTCACATTTGAGCAAGAAAGGGAACATCGATTCCAAAAGAAATTTTAAGCTAGGCTTTGAGCAATTATCTCAAACTAAAGAAAGATGTGTTTAAAAACACATATGAGCCAAAGTATTTTTGGGAGTAGTATTGAGCACCGAATTGGAGACTCGAGTTCATATTAACTCAACTCTCCATAAGAACCATGTAGCCAACATGGGACTTGACGGGTCATTCTTTTTGGATGATCACATAAGATTAAGCTTGTGGATCCACTAAGTTAAAGTAAGGTCCTATATCACGGCAAGGTATAGGATGGTCCTTAGGCAACGTGAGGTAAAACGTTGTATCATCACCAGGGCACATAGTGGTGGTTGTCGGTTAAAGAACCTCCCACAAAAGTTATATTACTTTTATATAAGTAAAGTTGAGTTTGTTATTGTTTTATCATTAACGAACTAAGTTGTTTACACGGTTTTACAAGCTATTTATATATTGCATGTGTCTTATTTCTTTATATTGAGTTCGGTTATTCATTAGTCTAACAGAGCCAAGGTAAGTGTTCTCATGTACTCCTTTCAAGCTTAAGTTGTGGTTTATCTTTCTAGCTCGCATACTCGTACATTCCATGTACTGATGCCAGTTGGCCTGCATCTTATTATGATGCAGACGCAGGTACCCAGGATCAGCATCCAGCACGCCGTTGATCCAGCTGAGCACTCCAGAGTTAGTGGTGGGCCTCCTTGTTTTCCGGAGGACTCTGTTATTTTGTGTTCTTAGTTTTGTTTTATTAGGATGTTGCGGGGTCTGTCCCGACATCCATCTCAATATTTTTAGAGGCTTCATTGACAGTCAGTCAGTTAGTATTGAGTCTCTCATCTATGTATATATATAAATATTCTATTTTGAGACTCGAGTTGCCTTTTTGGCCAGATTTTATCAGTTGAGTTGTTTTATGACCTTTCATTGTATTGAGTTATTCTGTTGAGTTAGGTTTCCGCTAAGTTAAGAAAGTCAGGCCAAGGGTTCGCTTGGGGCCAGTAATGGTCTCCGAGTGCCGATCCCGCCCAGGGTGTAGGCTCAGGGCGTGACAGTTACACGTGGAACGCAAAAAGATACTAAATGTAGAGAAATCAGACATACCCACGCTAAGGATAAAGACAAGGAAAATAAGAGCGCAAAATTAATATACAAGAGGATGCCGCACATCAGATACATTGTTTTCAGCAAATCTCAAAACGATTAAGTATTTTCCATCGAATGGTATACATAGTTGTGCATGAAAATCTACCTAGTCTTGGCTATGACAGCTCACAAAAAGTACTCTAGCAGAAAGCGAGGGCCTCTAGGTCGGATAGGCACCTCTTCAGCAACTAGCCCACCGGATTGATCTGTATAGTAGAAATGAAGGAAGTTAGGAGAGGAGAAGAGGAAGAAAAAATAAATTACCTTTGCCAGATGATGAAGCACGATAACAAGAGGAGCAAGGGAAGGTATTAATGATCCACGTCGAGGAATATCAGACTCCACACAGCTCCAAGAGCGACATTGTGAGGAAGAAGTGGAACACAAATTTGGAAACCCGACTTGGGGGGAATTGTAATAGTCACCTGAATAGGCGAGGTTGAACACAAGATGTGTATGCCCTCAACAAACTTATTACTTTCAAATCTAAAAATAAAAAAATCCGAACCAAATCGACAATAATCAAACCGATGGTTATTTTTTTTGGTATAGTTAGGTTTGGTTTAAGAAATTTAAAAATCAACTAAATTGGTTTGGTTTTGGTTTTAACCAATAACCGATCCAAATCGAACCATGAACACCCTACTCCTTTGTAGAGTATAAATTAGGAGATAGTAGGTATCCAGCAGAATAGGTCGAGGTCCGTCGACTTCAAAAATCTAACTCAGATATTGCCATTACAAGGAAAACATACACACAAAAAATGGAAAAATAAATAAATAGAGATTCAATAAAAAAATTATTTCCTTAATTATATTTAATCAAACAAAAAAATTGAAAATCAAAATAAATGAAAAAATAGTTTACCCAAAAATTGAGAATACTTACTTCACAGACAGTTCACACTATATGACGTGTGACATCCACATTAATTTATTATATTTTATTCTTTCAAATTTTGTACTATCTTTTTATATTATGCTTAATTTCCTTGTTTTGTTTTTTTTCACTTTTCTCGTGCATAGGTTAGCAAAACCTAAACCCAAATAGCCCTAGAGAAAAAGTGGAATCTGCTAAAAGGTATCGCCTTCTTTCTTCAGTTTTTAATTTCAGTGGGAAAAGATGGATGTTGATGTGGCTACGGACATATATACTCAGTAGGCTACCTGTATGGTCACTTGTACAATTCAAATGTGTTTCAAAGTTATGGATCACATTGATTTCCGACCCTTACTTTAAGATGAAGCATCTCAATAATACCAGGAATGACGAAAATTCCCAAAAAAAAATTGTTAACCAATGCTACTCTTATACTGACAAGGTTTCCTTGTATTGTTCTTCTTTACCATCAGTTCAACAGGTTGAGCAAGTACAAAAACTTTATTGTCCTTCTAATAATAAATCATGCCGTCACACATTATATTGTTGTTGCAATAGCTTGGTGCTTATGGGGATTTTTTATTATCCCGATAAGTACTTACAACTTTTGCTATGGAACCCCTCCACGAGAGAATCAATACTACTTCCCTTTCCGAAAATTCTTCCAAAGGACAAATGTACCTGGGGATTGGGATATGACTCGACTAGTGATGACTATAAGATCCTTATGATTGATGAAAAATCACACACTGAAATTCTCGCGTTGTAAAGTATAAATTATCTACTCTTTCAGAACCCTTTAAAACCAAAATATTATATTGATGGGATTGAATTAGTTTGATATAAAGTTAAAAAAAGCTTCTAATCCCAGTATATTTAACCTTCATAATTAAGCTTTTCACTGCTCCTTGATCAATTATTATATTAATGATTTTGAATTAGATTAATATAAAATCAGAGAAAAGATTAATTAGTCAATCATATCTCTTCCCAAACTGACTAGAAAGAGATTATATGTAACAAGTTGCATATAAAATAGCCTCGCGTAACACTTGAAAGTCATACCTTTCTCGGCCTTTTGGCTAAGATCAAGTGTAGTATTTGTTCTTATTAGTTTAATATCTGATATGTGAGTCATTGACTCACACGATATTAACTCTATTTTTTTAGGGATAAGGTCCACCATAGTAGCTTGCTATTGGGGCCTTCAAGAATCGCCTTGGTGTTGCACTATAACCTTGGCCTGGCGCACCCAATTCTAGTTCTAAGCTTCTTTTTTGAAATTCTATATTTATTTGGTGTAAGAGCTTCGTACCAGGCACGTTTATTATATCTTCCCCACTCAACACCTCAACACCCTTGACTATCACAAACATGTTTTCCTCTGTACTAAACACATCCGATGGGTTTACTCAGATCGGGGTCCTTTGGAAACAATCTTTGTATTACAAAAAAATTAACCTTTACCCTTATGAGCAAATACCAAACAAGATCATAGGCATATGAGAGATAAAATAGAACAAAACTAACCATATGAAAACACATATCAAAGTAAAAAATTTGGCTTGCTTGGCACACCCGCACAATTTAATTTTAGATTTTTCTTCGGATAATTGTTATTTAATTATTATTCTAATATTTAGGATTTTGAAAATTCAAAAAAATTCAAAATATGACGAGGTAGATTTTAACTTGGAGTCTTTAAATATTACTTGGATCCTACTAATGAACGTTAGATTAATTAATATCCTTATTTTAAGAGTGAAATAAAATTACATTTTTTTCACTTTAGCAAAACCCTACCTAGAGAAAAGTGGAAGCTGCAAAGACGACACAAAAAACAACTTCTTTCAAAGGTATCTCTCTAAATATTCACCTTTTACTATCTTGATTATTTTGCCGAATACCTTTTGACGGATTATATATATATATATATATATATATATATATATATATATATTATACAACTAGCAGCTATTTTTAGTTTAAGTTGACGAGTTGCTTAGGTTAAATCTTCAATTTTAAATTTCAGGGGGAAATAGTTGTGAAACATTCAAATTAAAGAAAACAAAAACGATGGATGTTGATGTGGATACAGAAGTCCTTAGCAGGCTACATGTGCGGTCACTTCTACAATTCAAATGTGTTTCAAAGTTATGGATGACGTTGATTTCCGACCCTAACTTTAAGATGAAGCATCTCAATCATGCCAAGAATGACGAAAATTCCCAAAAAAATCCTTGTTAACCAACAGTACCCTTATATTGAGGAATTTTCCTTGTATTGTTCTTCTTTATCGTCAGTTCAACAGGTTGAGCATCCACACAAATTTGATTGCCCTTCTAACATTAAATCATGGCATCACACATTATATTGTTGTTACCATGGCTTGACTCTTATAGGGTTTTATAGCTATAAACTAGACTTCCTACCTTTGCTATGGAACCCTTCCACAAGAGAATCAATAGTCCTCCCCACTCCGAAAATTCTTCCAAATGACTATTGTACGTGGGGATTGGGATATGACTCAGCTAGTGATGACTATAAGATCCTTAAGATTGATGAAAAATCACACAGTGAAATTCTCACGTTGAAAAGTGGTTCCTGGAGATTAATGGATAAACATCCTATTCGTGATGTTCACCCTATGCTTACATCTACCGACTCTTTGGTATTTGTCCACGGAGCATTTCATTGGCTTATTAATTCCTTAAGGAAATATTCTGTGATGTCATTTGGTATTTCAGACGAGGTGTATAGAGAGATACCCTTGCCAGAGCAAATATACTTGAAAAAGTTTTGGGAACCGGGTGTTTCAGTATTAGGAGGAATACTTTGTGCTTATTCTCATTACATGTCTCGTATAGAGGATGTTTTTAAGTTTTGGGTTATGAAAGATTATGTCAGTGAGTCTTGGACTGAATTGTATATTATACAAGGTACCGATCTTAAATCAGCCATACCAAAATATATGTTTTCAGATGGAGAAGTGCTACTGTGTTGCAGACATTTGCGTCGTTATTATGAATTTAGGACATCTAAAGGACCGTTTGGAGTATGGCCTCAATCTAATGTCATTCTGAAAGGATTCGTTTATACACAAAGTTTGATCTTTCCAAATTTAATTAGTTAGGACTTAGGAGTATTTGCCTATGTATGATCAAGTTACTTTTTCTTTTTAAGGTAATAATATTGTTACAACCTCATTTGTGTTAGTATTCTTTTGCTTGTAAATATCGAATGAGACTCATCTTATGCACTCGAACAACACAATACAAATAGTAAACGAAGAAAGAAAGAAGTCAAGACTAAGTGAACGCTTAGTTAAAAAAATGGATAGTATAAGGGTTAACCAAAAATAGAGAAGAACAGAGTTTAAAGCGGAAACACAACCATCAAGTGTAGTATCTGTTCTTGAGTCAACGACTCACACACACGATATTAGCTCTATATTTTGAGGGTGGAGGTCCATCAGGGTAGCTTTCTATCGAGGCCTTCAAATTTCAAAAAATTCAACTTCAAGTTGAAAAAAGTTTTTCAAAAAAATTCATGGCCTTTTAACGTAATATCCCCCCCCCCCCCCCCAGTAATGCACGCAAGGAGCCAAGATTAATTACTATCCTTATTGGAAAAAAAAAATTAACTTACATTCGCCTAAACATTAATTCTCTTATATATTTTATTTTAGAGTGTTTTTCTAATTCTTCTTTCCATATATTAGGAGTCTGCATTAAATCTATAAATATCTCTTACTATATATTTTAGGACTCTTTTTCTTCCCAAACATTTTAGGAATCAATATTATAAAGATAATTAAATAATGAACGATCAAACCATTTTTTTCAATTAACGAAACCCTAGCTAGGAAATCATTAACTATAGAGAAAAGTTGAAGCATTATTTTTGTTTAAGTTGACGAGTTGTTTAGGTTAAATCTTCAATTTTTAATTTCAAGGGAAAAGAGTTGTGAAACATTCAAATTGAAGAAATAAAGAAGATGGATGTTGATGTGGCTAAGGACTTCCTCAGCAGGCTATCTATGCGGTCACTTTTACGATTCAAATGTGTTTCAAAATTTTGGATTACATGAACCTTCAATATAAATTTTTGCTCTATTTCCCACATGTACAAATGAGATATTTGTATTTTACTAAGACAATTCAAAATATAAAAAACTAAATACATGAAGAAGGTAGTATTATTCCCCCTACTAATGCACGTTAGGACCCAAGATTAATTAGTATCCTTATTTTAAGAGTAAAATAAAATAAACATCATTCACCCAAACATTAGTTCCCCTCTTCCCCTTCCCTTATATTTTATTTTTATTAGGAGTTTTTTTTTTCAATCTAATTCTTCTTTCCATATATTTTAGAAGTCTACACTAATTCTAATTCTACTAATACTTCTTACCATATACTTAAAGGACTCATTAATTTTTTTCTTCCATAGAGTTTAGGAATCAATATAATAAATATAATTAAATAATAATTTGAGAAAATAAAAGAACGGAAAGAATTTTTGCTAGGGTTCTTTCTAATATTTTGTATTAAATCTTCAATTTTTAATTTTAGGGGAAAAGAGTTGCAAAACATTCAAATTAAAGAAAACAAAAAAGATGGATGTTGATGTGGCTACGGAAATCATATGCAAGCTACCAGTGCAGTCACTTGTACAATTCAAATGTGTTTCAAAGTTATGGATGACATTAATTTCCGATGCTTACTTTTTGAAGAAGCATCTCAATCATGCCAGGAATGACAGTAATTCCCAAAAAATCCTTGTTAACCTATGGTACCCTAAAGTTGATGAATTTTCCTTGTATTGTTCTTCTTTATCGTCAGTTCAACAGATTGAGCACGTACAAAAACTTGATTGTCCTTGTAATGATAAACCATGTCATTACTCATTATATTGTTGTTGCAATGGCATGGCGCTTATGGGGTTTTTTAATTATCCCGATAAACACTTCCAACTTTTGCTATGGAACCCTTCCATGAGAGAATCAATAGTACTTCCCTATCCGAATTTTTTTCCAAAGGACAATTGTACCTGGGGATTGGGATATGACTCAGCTAGTGATGACTATAAGATCCTTAAGATTGATGACAAATCACGCGGTGAAATTCTCGCGTTGAAAAGTGGTTCTTGGAGATTACTTGATAAGCATCCTATTGACGTTCACCCCATGCTTAAATCTACCGACTCTTTGGTATGTGTCCATGGGGCATTTCATTGGCTTATTAGATCGTTAACGAAATATTCTGTGATGTCATTTAGTATTACAGACTACGTGTACAGAGAGATACCTTTCCCAGAACAACTCTACTCAAATTGCTTGTTGGGACGGGGCGTTTCAGAATTAGGAGGAATGTTATGTGCTTATTCTGGTACAGATGTCATTTTTAAAATTTGGGTAATGAAAGACTATGACAACGAATCTTGGACTAACTCGTTTATTATACTAGCTACCAATATTCAATCAGCCATACCGAAATATATGTTTTCAGATAGAGAAATGCTACTGTGTTGTGAAGATTTGCATCGTTTTTCTCATGTCTTTAGGACATCCAAAGGACCGTTTGGATTGTGGCTTCAATCTGATGTCGTTCAGAATGGATTTGTTTACACAGAAAGTTCATATCATGAATTGAACTCGAACTCTCTTAGTAGTATTGTATTCTTTTGCTTGTAAATATCGAACGAGACTCATGCTATGTACTCAAACAACACAACACAAACAGTAAACGATGAAAGAAAGCAGAGAAATCAGTTATTTGTGTCCTGCAGTACTTCATCATCTCTAGTATAGATTGATGGACGATTAATCAGATAAAGGAACACGAAGTACATTAATTATTATACCAGAAACATATTTTAAGCATTTTTCACTCTCCTTCATAGAGAAATGCAGAGCTCTTCAAGTTTTACACTGACCAGAAAACTTAGTAAAGCATACCATTCTCGGCCTTTTGTGGCTAAGATCAAGTGTACTACCCACACGATATTAAATTTATTTTCTGAGGGGGGAAGGTGGAGGTTCACGACAGTAGCTTGCTATCCAGACCATCAAGTGTCGTCTTGGTGTTGCTCTACTGCCTTGGCCTGGCAAACCCCACCAATTAAATTTAGATAATTTCATTTGATATGTAATAATGTTCTTTTGTAAAAAAAATTACGAATCTACAAAATATTTTTGTTGTCATGATGTTGAACCTCGATCGATATAACAAGTGTTGTAGTAAAGTGTCATATATAAACTATTTGATATATAAAAGAGGTCGCAAAACACATAGAAAAGCATACCTTTCTAGTCCTTTTTCGCTAAGATCAAGTGTAGTATAGTATCTATTTTTATTAGTTTAATATCTGATATATGGGTCATTGATCCACGCGATATTAATTAGACTTTTTCTCAGATAATTGTTATTTAATTATTATTTTAATAATTAGGACTTTAGAATTCTAATAAGATTCTAAATATGGCAAGGTAGATTTTAACTTGGACTCCTTAAATATTTTACTAATGCACGTGAGGATCCAAGATTAATTAGTATCCTTATTTTTAACAGTAAAATAAAATAAACATTAGTTCCCCACATTCCCTTCCCATATATTTTATTTTAGGAGTGTTTTTCTAATTATTCTTTCCATATATTTTAAAAGTCTACATTAATTCTACTAATACCTCTTACCATATATTTTTTGACTAGTTAATTTTTTTCTTTCCATATATTTTCGGAATCAGTATAATAAACATAAAAGTCCATGGAGGAATTTTATTTATTTTTGGCAATAAACTGTAAAATATTATTACCACAAACCAGCCAAAGTTTAATAAGGAATTTATTTGCTAGGGTTATTTCTAATAATATTTTGTATCTCTCTAAATATTTACCTTTTACTATTTCGACTATTTTGTCGAATACCTTTTGATGGATATATATATATTGTACAACTGCCGGCTATTTTTAGTTTAAGTTGACAATTTGTTTACATTAAATCTTCAATTTTTAATTTCAAAGGAAAAAGAGTTGCAAAACATTCAAATTAATGAAAACAAAGAAGATGGATGTTGATGTGGCTACGAAAATCCTCAGCAGGCTACCTGTGCAGTCACTTTTACGATTCAAATGTGTTTCAAAGTTATGGATGACATTGATTTCCGAACCTTACTTTAAGATAAAGCATCTCAATCATGCAAGGAATGACGATAATTCCCAAAAAATTCTTGTTAACCAATGGTACTATCATATTGACAAGGTTGAGCAAGTAGAAAAACTTGATTGTCCTAATAAACACTTGCAACTTTTGGAGATTCATCCCACATTATATTGTTGTTGCGATGGTTTGGCGCTTATGGGGATTTTTAGTTATCCTAATAAACACTTGCAACTTTTGCTATGGAACCCCTCCACAAAAGAATCAATAGTACTTCCTTATCCGAAAGTTTTTCCAAATGAATATTGTACTTGGGGATTGGGATATGACTCGACTAGTGATGACTATAAGATCCTTAAGGTTGATTACAAATCACACAATGAAATTCTCGCGTTGAAAAGTGCTTTCTGGAGATTAACGGATAAACATCCAATTGATGCTTGCCATATGCTTACATCTACCGTCTCTTTGGCATTTGTACATGGGCATTACACTGGCTTATTAGTTTGTCAACAAAATATTTTGTGGTGTCACTTAGTAGTGTTCATCTTGTATTCCTAAGATACTTAGAACAAAATTTTGAAGAACTTTGTAAGAAACAACAAAGTTTAAAGAGTATTTTCAAACTAGAAAATTAAAACTAGTAGATAAAATAGAATCAGAAACAGATTAGAAACAATATAAAAATATTTTTCTCAAAGAAAGAAAATCGAGCCCACTGAATGCACAGTGTCCCCTTAAGGAAATTATTCCCCTCAAGTACCCGAGGTAAATGGAATATATCCTCCCAGGATAGAACGATCTTACTCACCGGTGTATTAGTACCTAAAACCATGGTGTCTGTAACATCCGACAATTTAAAATGAATATTAAGAAGCTTGAATTTGGAAATAGTCATTTTTGGAAAAAAAAATTAAAATCTGGAAATTTGGCAGTCCAGAATCTGGAAATTTGGCTAAGTTCAAAAATTTGGAAATTTGGCTAAGTGTGGAAATCAGTGAATTTTTGGCCAACTTTGAGCAGTCTTAACTCCTAGCTCAGGATGATTTAGGAGTAGTTCCAGTTATGGTTGTGAAGCTTGTGGAACGATCTTTCCAACGCCACCGAGTTTACTCGATTCCGAGTTCGTATGAGCGAGTTATCCCCTTTGAAAGTTGGTCAGTTGGCAAGGAGTCCGTCCGGAAATTTAAGGGCATTTTGGTCTTTTCACAAATCATTTCTTTTGAGGTTATATTGTTGTATTAGGCTGATCTTTGGATCATTTTGTCCCATTTTTGAAAGAGAAAGAGTTAGGGTTCTTGAGAATGAAGAAGAGAAGAAGAAGAGAAGAAGGAGAAGAAGAAGAAGAGAAGAAAGAGGAGATCAACAAGATTCGTCAAGATCATTGTGGATTTTCGTCGGGGGTGATCCCTATCAAGGTATGTGAGTTCTTCGTGTGGGTTGATCCTTTCCCCCACTCACCAAGCTCATGTTTATGGTTTGAGAAAAGATTGGATTTGTTGTTGAAGTTGTTAGTTGTTGTTGATGTTGTTAGTTGTGTTGTTGAAGTTATTGTTGGTTGTGGGACAGGATTGGGCTGTGTATT
>JAJOOR010008713.1:0-25970 GCA_036250505.1 Solanum acaule | reverse complement strand
TTTTTCTTCTCCTTCTTCTCTCCTTCACTCTCAAGAACCCTAACTCTTTCTCTTTAAAACATGGGACAAAAATGTTCCAAGGATCATCCTAATACAACAATATGGGTTCAAAAATAAGTAATTTGTGAAAGGACCAAAATGCCCTTAAATTTCCGGATGGATTTCCCTTTCAACTGCCCAACTTCTACAGGGCATAACTCCCTCATACGAACTCGGAATTGAGCAAACTCAGTGGCGTTGGAAAGATTGCTCCAAGGGCTTCGCAACCATAACTGGAACTACTCCTAACTCATCCTGAGCTAGGAGTTACGACTACTCAAAGTTGGCCAAAAACTCATTGATTTCCACACTTAGCAAATTTCCAGATTCGTCATTTTTCCAAAAATGACTATTTCCAAAAAAATTTTAAGCTCCTTCTAAGCCACTTCAAATTGTCGGATGTTACAAAAGGTTAGAGTTAAACAAATCACAAATAAACAAATAATGAGGGTAAATAAAAGAGAAGCAAAAAATCAGATTTTTTAGGCTTTGGCCCAACCTGTCCTAAAATTATCAAAAATCTGCACAAATATATGGGTTTTTGGCCCAATTGGGTCAAAAGAGAAAGCTGCTTGAATTTGGGCTTAGGCCCCATTTTTTCCTTTGAAATCCTGTGTATATGTCGAGTGTATACTGCTGTATACGAGAGTATCTTGACCCATTTTCCTGTATATTGGACTGAATATCAAATATATACAACCTATTTCAACCCCTGAAACATGTCAATCGATTTTTTCCTGTATCTTGCTTCACTCGATCTGTATATCCATGTATAGTGAATGTATACAGGCTGCATATCAGCCCCTTTTTCAACTTTCCAGACCTGTAACGGATTTTCGATTTTCCAGCGATGACCGGAGCAGACTCGAGGGGAAAAGCAAATCGGTGAAATGCAAGAATGAAGTCCAAAATAGACTCGGCCAATGTCACATGCAAATAAAGAGTAATAAGATTAACATTCATACTTAAGCTATTTCACAAGAATAACATCTTTAGTATGAGACACAACAAGACATGACTAAAGCAATTTTTAGCATACACTAAAAGAGAAATAGAACATATATCCTCATAAGAAAATAGAGGCCAACCAGTGAAAGCCTATGAACACTGACTTGATATCATTCTTTCAACATAAATTAGAAGCAATGGAGAAAACTAACAAGAAGTGTTGGAAACTTTTCTTCAAGTTAGATTGCTTTTAAAATAAGTTTCCAAACAAGATTTTTACATATCTAATATAAGAATAAATTAATTATAAACTAGTGTTAAATAATCATATTACCAAACCAAAACAACCTTGTCCCTTCTAGTTTGAAGGATGATTAGCCTAACTTCAAACAAAATGCAAAGTAAGTTAACCATGACAATTTAATCCAAAACAAATGAGCTAATGCGAAAGAGTGAGATTTCTAACAATTGAGGCTACTGCTAAGAGTAGCCATACACAAATTCATACAATCAATTCAAAATAAACCAAAGAGAAAGGAATTTGACAATTTTTGATAAAAGATTACTCAAAACATGGAAAAATAAACACTCTAATGCTTACCTGATTATGGAACCTATTCATGATTATAAGTTATGACTAGAATTAAGCTAACATTTTCCAACATACTAGGCAGTAAAACCAAGGCTAGAGCATGAATACACGATACACCATATCTAAATAGAATGTAAAAGGGGAGTTATTTCACTATCTTTTTTGGAGTAGCGACTGGGCGAACGAGCTTGACCATGAAGAAACTTCCACAACCACAAGTGAGATTCTGACAAAGCTCCGATGAATCCCAGTAAACGGCAAACGAGATAAAAAAAAATAGAAACTTACTCCTCAATGTTTAGTGAGTAATTGTTGTGCTTCCCCTTATTTTTCTCAATTTTTTTTTCTCACCCCCCCCCAAGATACTAAGGAAGATGGAGGTTTATAGAGAGGAATTTCGGGGTCGATTTAGGGGGGAAACGGTCGAATTTGAAATTCAAATTTGTACCCAGATCCTCAAATCCTTGCTCAAAATCAGGGAAAAGGCTGATTCTTGCGTATGGGAGAGTACTGTTGGCGCGATTTCCGAGTTTGGTCAACCGCGATTTGCTGCTGTCCGCGATTTTTGGGTTTGCAGCTCTTGACTTTTGGTTCTCGCATAGGGGAGAAGAAGAAGTCGGGTCGGTTTGGTATGTGTCTGTATATGTTGATGTATGTATTGTAATTGGTTTTCTTTGATGGGTTGGGTCTTGGTACTATTGTAAAGAGAATTGGTGGGCTGGGATTTGAATTGGAGTTAAGAAATGGGTCGGCTTGAACAAAGGAAATGGGCTAGAGGAAAGGAAATAAGAATTGCATTGTATTGGGTCTACTAATAGGAAGAATTGGGTCGTGGAACAGACCCATTTCTTTTGTCTTTTAAGGGGTTAAGGATAAGATAAACAATTGGCTAAAAATTGCAACAAGATAAATTTTCATAAATTAATTAACGAACTTCTTAATCTTAGCGACATAAAATAATTAATTCGATTGTAAAACAATTAATTTAATTATAAACTAATAATTAGCTAATTAATTAACCAAATATTTAGGTAAAACTAAAGTCTTTTGAGACAATTTCCAAATACTAATATAATAAATATATACAAAATTATATATATATTTGTTTTTTTAAATTTTTTTTTTATAAAAATGACAAAATTACTTAAAATGACTTGAAAAATATTTAAAATTTATGAAGTCAATTATTTCAAATCGTTTGGAATTTAAGAAGCTCGATGATTAATTTATATTGTGGAGGTCCAAAATTGGGTGTCAACAGCTGTCCCTCGTTTGACTTGGATTAATGAAAGCAATTCGAGGCAAATGAAATTGACAAATTCAATTTTGACCGACCACATCTTCGTCTTTAGGTAAGGGATTTTGGTACGGACTTTAGGAATCATGGTCGAACCCCAGAGTTGGGTTTTCTACATATCTCAGGTTTCATGAGAATTCAAGACACTTATAGTTCGATACGCTTGGTTTAACGCACGACTCTGAAAGAAATCAAAAACTATCCTGACATCGAATTATGGAAAGACCGGAATGATTGAGAATACGATTTAAGAGCGAATGATGGAATACAACCGAGTTTCAACACTAATCCCACCTACATATCCCTTAACCTAGGGAATCAGGCTGCTTGTAGTTCGACACAGACATAATTTTCAAAGCTCTTAGTGCATTGTTACTCGGATTGGAAAGTTGCCTCCGGTGAAAGCCAAAATTTCCCGAATGCGAAACTGGAATCGATAAACCTAAAGAAATGCCCACATGCCTTTTGATAGGGGGATGGTTTGATTGTGGTGGAAGTCGATCCTCTGCTCGCGTCCTAAGAGTTTGGCACTCCTCGTTGGACTGTGTTCCGGTTCCCTGCTAAGAAAAAGTTTCACGTTGTGCTGCATCATTTTTAATGTCGTCCACACCTGTGGTTTGCTTGAGAATTCATCCTCTTGGATGCTCTCGACAAAGACTGAGATAAAACTTATTAGCATAAAAAAAAATGTAACCCCAAATGGAAAGATAGTGTCTTTTATTGTGCTGACACTTAATTGCTCTACTTGAACATTTGATGCCAGTTTCCTCCAGTTTGACGCAAAACAAATAAAGCTCATATTTTGTATTTGTAATATAATCTTCAATGTACTTTTCTTTTGATGAAGAAGTAATAAAATAGGCAGATGTAATATGTTGATAGTTCTCTTGATGTCGTATTTGCAAGGAATATAATGCAGTTGATGTTGGTTCTCTTTTGATGGGCGAATCTTTCTCGCGATGCGTGAATTTTTTTTCGCAATGCATGAATCTCTTTCTCTTGCAATGCATGACTTCTCTGCGATGCATGACTTCTTTCTCTTGCGATGCATGAATCTTTTTTCTCGATGCATGGTTTTCTCTCTGCAATGCATGAAACTTTTTCTCGCGATGCATGAATCTTTCTCTTATGATGCATGCCTTTCTTTACCGTGATGCATGACTTTTTCCGCTATGCATGAATTTTTCTCTTGCGATGCATGAATCTTTTTCCTCGATGCATGGTTTTCTCTCCGCGATGCATGAAACTTTTTCTCGCGATGCATGAATCTTTCTCTTGCAATGCATGAATATTTCTCTTGCGATGCATGCCTTTATTTCCCGCGATGCATGACTTTTTCCGCTATGCATGAATTTTTCTCTTGCGATGCATGAATCTTTTTCCTCGATGCACGATTTTCTCTTCGCGATGCATAAATCTTTCTCTTGCAATTCATGAATATTTCTCTTGCTATGCGTAAATCTTTCTCTTGCGATGCATGCCTTTTTCTCTTGCTATTCATGGCTTCTTCTTCTCGCAATGCATGAATTTCTTCTCTTGCAATGCATGATCTTCTTTTCTGATGATGTCATCCCTGGTACCGAACGAAGATAATGTTTCACCGGACAGCATAGATGATCTTCTAGGTATCTTCTGGGTGGCGGTATCATCCCAATCGATAATATAATAAAAAAAGACCCTCGGAGTAGCGATATCATCTCATTTGATAATACGATATAAATGACTCTCCGGGTAGTAATATTATCATGTCCAATAATATGATGCAGATAATGTCCTCCAAGTATCTTTAGTTGCTGAAAAATAAATAAAATTTCTTTCTTCGAGGTTTTCCTTTGTTCCATTTCCGAACATGATTGCATATTCATTATGGACCTCTCCTTGTTGAGAATTTGAATAATGCTATTCATATTCCCAATTCTTTGTCAGAAGAAGCCTAAAATATTTCCTGCAGCCACGAAAAAATTATCAATTTTTGGGAGCTCTTCGCCCTTTTGACTTCTCCATATTCATTGAATGGTGGAATATTCTGATTTTGAGGTGAACCTATAAACCTGCATCCAAAAAAAATTGTTAGTTTAGAAAATGAACTGATCTGTGTTGATATCTTCGGTTGTCTGCTCCTTGTCTTGCTATCTCCGATTGATTTTTCTGATTTCCCGCTTCTTGATAGATAAGACAAAATATTTTTATGCAAATAATTTAATCATGAGGGAAGAGTTTTTAAGAAAAAAAAATAGATTTTCAAAAGTAATGTTTGGAAAAGGTCACTGCCAACTGTCATGTCACGTCAAGCTTGATGAACGCCATTTGGAGTTAATGTTTTGAGATCTATCTGATTACTTGTTGGGAAGTATTCAAAATTGCTCTAAACTGCCGATGAACCCTATTGAAATTTTTGAGGTCATCTTCAAAATTTCTGTCTCAGTTAACTGTCTTGGCTTATCTTCAAACGTTGATGAACAAACTACGGAATTTTTGAGATCCTCTCAAAAATTCTGTCCCAGTTACAGTTCTCCTTGTAAGCTCAGTCTTGACTATGTTGGAGAGATCTTCTTCTTGAGAATTTTTGAGTTCTTCTCAAAAATTCTGTCCCAATTTCTATAAAGAAAAATAGAAATCTTACGAAAAATATGACCGAACCCTTGTGGCGCCTACGTATCCCGTTGACGCAGGAATCAGGTCAAACGTAGTTCCCCTCTCGAGGACTAACAAAATAAGAAGTTTAAGCAAAGAATCGATCGAGGCCAACATAGGACGCCTACGTATCTCATTCTTGAGAATTCAGGTCGAACGTAGTTTAAATACAAAAGGAATAAGTTCTGAACACAAACTATTACAGGAAAATAAAAGCGATTACAAGGAAAAGACAGAAATCGAGTCTTCAAACATGGTATATTTTAACAACACTTAAGTGGACTGATGATTTGTGAGATCTAATGTTCAGGCTCAACCATGTAATGTCGTCATCAAACAAATGTATCGATGTATTCTTTAAGCAAACTGATGAGTTCTCTCTCCTGTGCTTTTGTCAGATATGCATCAATTTTGATATCTTTGATGCATTCATCATTTTCCTGATTCACTATTCAGTTCACTTCTGAATTCGGCTTATCATGACTCTCGAACTGTCTGAATTTCTCAACCAGGTGTTCGGGTACCATGATCTTCTTATTGTTGTCCTCCAATTCGTCCGCATCTACCACATTTTGTTCATTTAGTTTGTGACACGACATGATATTGACATATTTGGAAATATTTTCACTAAAATCATAGACAGGTACTGTTAGATAGCAAATATAAAGCAAGTAAAGCAAATTTTCGCAATAAATGAGTTTTTCATTTGAAATAAGAAAATAAGAACTATGGCCATGAAAATAAATCATTTTTCCTTTTCAAAATATTAAGAGGTAGGTTAAAATATATTGAGGCAAAAATAGAGTAAGAGATGGGTCTCGAGCCTCATTCGGAACACCACAAATTTTAGAAATAATCATAGAAAATTGTCTATTTCTACCAAGACGAGCGAGGAGTCAAGATCGGAGTGGATGTCTAGTTGGGCATTTGCAACTTTGGCTCATTGTCTAGTATGACTGATGTCTCAATCATCTCCCCAGGCACAATATCACCTTCTTTGAACAAATTTTCGATTCCTTCCCCCGAACCATTTTGCATTAGAAAAGACTTATATGAGTGAGACAATGATTTTGAAAAAGCTTGATCGATCTTCAGCTTGTTCTGACCCTCCTTTGGCACTAAAGCAAAAGCTTGATGAGGTGCCATGATCCCAAATTCAGATTTCTCCCTTTTGGTTGGAGAGACTACAATTTTCTCAAGTTTTTCAAAGTTGGCTGAGATTATAACTTTCTCCACATTCAAATCTTCTTCGACTTCAATCATATTAATAGTCACCCCTTCATGATTCGACATGGGGTTACTATTGACATTATGAGTGGATGTCTGAAAAGTGACACGTTTTCATCTATCAAGTCTTGAATTTTATGCTTCAAGTCGATACAATCCTCAGTATTATGCCCATCACTTCCTGAATGATAAGCACAATGAAGATCAGGTCTATAAAACTTGGAGTTGACATTGATGTTTTTTGGATCAATTGTATGTATCAGACCAGCTGATTGCAATCTCTCAAAAAGTTGTGTTCGACTCTCAATCAAGGGGGTAAAGAATCTAGAAGTTTTCTTTTCAAGATTTAGGCGAGGAGGATCGTAATTATTTCCTAGATGTGAGGGTACTTGACGGTAGTCTGGAGGATTTTGGTGAGTTAGTGCTGGCATTTGGAAATTTGGATATTGTGGAGCTCGGTAGCTAGAAGGGGTATTTTGGTATTGCTGAGGTGGATTTTGGTAACTTGATTGGATATTCGAACAATTAACTGATGGAGTTTGGTAATACAGATGGGTATTTTGGTAATGTGGAGGTGGAGTTTGGTAAACAAGAGGTGGAATTTGGTAACTCGTTGGTGGAGTTTGGTAATTATGGGGTAGAATTTGATAACTCTGTGGGGGAATTTGATAACCTGATTCGGTATAACAAATTGGATAAGAATTTTGTGGAGCTCGAGGATAACCTTTGAAAGGTGAGGATTTTTTGAAATGTCCTTTATCATTAAATGCGTAGGAAATAGAAGACACACCCTCTTTTTTTTTTTCAACAATCATGAAGATTCGGTAGGGGCAGCAACGTGAGAAATCTTTCCGGTTTTAAGCCCATCCTCGATAGTCTCACCTACCTTAACTATCTCCGCAAATTTTGCTCCAATGAGCAACATTATCCTGTCATAATATTCTGGCTCTTGAATGCGTATGAACACTTCAACGATCTCCTTCTCATACATGGGAGGTCGAACCCAAGCGGCCTCTTTCCTCCACGTATACGCATATTCACGATAGCGTTCAATGGATTTCTTCTTAATTCTCTCCAAATAATAGCGATCAGGATTGATCTCCACATTATAGGCGAACCGTTCGACGAAATCTTTAGCTAGTGCATTTCAGCTGGACCACTGCTTTATCTCATGGGAAGTAAACCATTCCAAGGCTTCTCCATTTAAACTTCGGCTAAAGAGCCGCATTAACAAGGCTTCATTCTTGCCAATTCCTACGAGTTGGTCACAGTAGGCTCTCAGGTGCGCCAAGGGATTCCCTGTTCCTCCGAAAGTGTCAAATTTTGGCACTTTAAACCCTTCCGGGAGATCCAGATCCGGATGGATGCACAAATCCTCATAACTCAACCCATCAACTTCAGGAATACAATGCAGCTCCTTCATGGCTTTCCTGATCTTTTCTTTCATATTCAGCTTGACTGCCTCTTCCTTTGACCAGTGATCAAGCTCAGAACAGTTGGCATAGTGTTCATTTAGAATTGAAATTTGAAAGTAGTCTTTAGAGGCAATGGCAGAGCAGTGGAGGGATTCTAGGTATTTTCAGTGGCTTGGTGATTTTAGGGGAAAGTCTGGGGTTGGTATGCTGATTTTGGTGGTGTGGGAAGGTTTGCAGATTATTGACATTTTGGTTTTGAGGGGGAGGGCAAGATTGCGGGTTGGCATTTTGAGGAGGAAGTGGCATTTGGGAGTTGGTATCTTGAGGAAGAGGTGGCGCTTGATAAGAGACAGAGGCATGATGGAGATTTGGGGAGGTTAGGTCGATGATTGGGGGATTTTGAGCAGGGTTAGAGAGTGGATTCTGAACCTGTTTCGGGTTTGAAGGAGGAAAGTGGAGTGGAGGTCTTCCATCTCCTTGAGGGTTGACCGAAAAAAATTGGATTTGGTAGATCTTGTCTTCTTTGCATTTCAACCCTCATTTCGGCAATATGTTGCATCAATTGCATAATTAATTCATTTTGATCAGCGACAGTGGGCTGAGCCACAACAACATCATTCAGACCAATCTCTTCATTGTTATCACCCATTACTGCCTTTCCTTTTTGCAAAATTTGATCGAGGAAGGAATCTTTGGAAGCCTTAGATCTTGTAAAATAAGGATGACCAGCCAGCTTATCAACACAAATTAGTTCTAAATACCTGACAAAGAAAAACAACTCAAAAGGTAAACGTGTTAGTCTATGTAGATGATAAATAATACAAAATATCACACATATGACCACAAACACATAAGTGTTGCTCCACTTGAAGATAAACTAGCCCACGTATTTAGAGAAATGACTAAATAGACGGGAATTTGTCTATTCGATTTTGAACTTAGTGGATCAGAAATATCAACTTGAGTTGAGACAAAGTTGATTTTATCTTTTATTGTCATAATTTTCGATTTTCGATTGAGATGTAACTCTAATTTCTTTGTAAAAGTTGGAAAAAATAATTTCTCAAAAATTGGGACCGAACCTTGAAAGGTTGCCTACGTATCTCACGAGGGAGAATTCAGGTCCTACGTAGTTCGGCCCTTGAATCTCTTTTGATTTGAGACGGTGAATCTTTTTCTGGTATGAGAGAGTAGGATTTAAAAAATGAAATTCGAATTTATTGGGAAACTAAAGACTTGAAGAGTGTTTGGACGTACTTTCGGTAATGACTTGATATTTGTGCTTAGGGGTTCTAAAAAAATTTGAAGAAGAGTGAGCTAGAATATCTCCAAATGAAGCAACATATTCACACAAGCAGTTATAACACATAAACAAATATTGTGCGTTCTAAACATGTATGTGACCCTTTTGCGAAAAGGTAGGCCTAACAATTTGAAGGATGTATAACGTTATTTGAAACATTTCATTGCCCCCAAAACCCAAATTTATACAATATTTATGAATAAACTAAATGGATTTTACATAATGGGAAATATGGAATACAAATAATCAGTCTCACGCAGGGGTACAATTCTAAACTATGCTTCCATAGAAGGTCATTCGTCCTTGATTTCTGGTCGTCTCCGGATGTCAACTTTTGTTTGTAATGATAACTTGCTCTTTCTTCGATTAGAAGAAAAAAAACTATAATCTAACTCTCTAACCCAAGAGACAATGTTTCACCAAATGACATATACATCCTTCTAATTTAAACACATAAATATGATTGTCTTTTTATTGACCATGAGTCAAACAGACACAGGGTGGGCTTCTAATGGGCCCAACACGCCTTGGGTGTTGGGTCAACTTAGTTAAAAATGCGCTAAAATCAGGATTTGGTTTCACTCTACGCTAGTTGACTAAGAGTGGAGTTTATTTGAAATGGACTGGTGACCCTAGCGGACTACTTGGGATGGGACAGTTAACGACCGTTGACTATCCAGTAGCCAACTACATTCGTCAGGGTGTCCGGAGAACAATTTGGTTAACGAATGACTGCGACCCACATAATTGTCCTTTAAGTGGAAAATAAAAATAAGCATCGTTTGACGGAATATGTTATGTCATAAATGCAACAGTTTATAACAATTTAAACACATTAAGCACAAATAAACAATTCAACAATTAATAACAATTAGTCAAATAGTCAAATCTTATGGTTAGAACTCAATTAAGTCCACAGTAGAGTCGTCATTTCTATTGAGCCGTAATTTTTTTTAATCCTTAGAAAATCACATTTTTGAGATGTTTTAAGTATAAAACAATTTGAGAAAAATACTTAGAAAAAAATCGCCACTTAATTTTTTAAAGAAATTAAGAAAACTTATAATTTTCAAAGATTTAAACAGAAAAAATTATTTGAAAATACTAAAGAGGGTTCGGGGTTCAATTTACACTTCGAGAAGGGTTTAAGCATTCGAAGTGCCCGCTAACATGCGGTTGACCTTCGATTTGACTAAAATATATTTTGACTATTTTTTAGAAAAAAGAGGTGATTTAACATAAGAATAATAATTTACAATATTTGATTGACTTGAGAAAGTAGTTAAGATAACAACTTTTTTTTTTAATTTTTAAGAAAATGGAACCTTAATTGAAACAACTCGGTCAATTAGGATTTTAACAAAATTATATAAATTATAATTTATTTGAATCATTTTAGAAATAATAATTTGAAACAAATTGGTCAATTAAACCATGATAACTATTTTTAATTAATTGAAAAAATAAATAAGTTTTTAATAAAAATACAAGAGTTGATGAAAAACTGAAATTTTATTAAAATAAACTAACATAAAGAATATGGTTCATCTTTTTGGGAACTTAACTAAATTAAATCAAATTAAATAAAAAAGGTTAGAGTTAAACAAATCACAAATAAACAAATAAGGAGGGTAAATAAAAGAGAAGCAAAAAACCAAGTATTTTAGGCTTTGGCCCAATCTGTCCAAAAATTATCAAAAATCTGCTCAAATATATGGGGTTTAGGCCCAATTGGGTCAAAAGGGAAAGCTGCTGGAATTTGGGGTTTGGCCCCATTTTTTCCTTTGAAATCCTGTGCATACGTCGAGTGTATACTGCTGTATACGAGAGTATCTTGACCCATTTTCCTGTATATCGGACTGAATATCAAATATATACAGCTATTTCAACCCTGAAACATGTCATTCGATTTTTTCCTGTATCTTGCTTCACTCGATTTGTATATCCATGTATAGTGAATGTATACAGGCTGCATATCAGCCCCTTTTTCAGCTTTCCAGACCTGTAACGAATTTTCGATTTTCCAGCGATGACCGGAGCAGACTCGAGGGGAAAAACAATTCGATGAAATGCAAGAATGAAGTCTAAAATAGACTCGGCTAATGTCAGATGCAAATAAAGAGTAATAAGATTAACATTCATACTTAAACTATTTCACAAGAATAACATCTTTAGTATGAGACACAACAAGACATGACTAAAGCAATTTTTAGCATACAAAAAAAGAGAAATAGAACATATATCCTTATAAGCAAATAGAGGCCAACCAGTGAAAGCCTATGAGCACTGACTTGATATCATTCTTTCAACATAAATTAGAAGCAATGGAGAAAACTAACAATAAGTGTTGGAATCTTTTCTTCAAGTTCGATTGCTTTTAAAATAAGTTTCCAAACAAGATTTTTACATATCTAATATAAGAATAAATTAATTATAAACTAGTGTTAAATAGTCATATTACCAAACCAAAACAACCTTGTCCCTTCTAGTTTGAAGGATGATTAGCCTAACTTCAAACAAAATGCAGAGTAGCCATACACAAATTCATACAATCAATTCAAAACAAATGAGCTAATGCGAAAGAATGAGATTTCTAACAATTGAGGCTACTGCTAAGAGTAGCCATACACAAATTCATACAATCAATTCAAAATAAACCAAAGAGAAAGGAATTTGACAATTTTTGATAAAAGATTACTCAAAACATGGAAAAATAAACACTCTAATGCTTACCTGATTATGGAACCTATTCATGATTATGAGTTATGACTAGAATTAAGCTAACATTTTCCAACATACTAGGTAGTAAAACCAAGGCTAGAGCATGAATACACGATACACCATATCTAAATAGAATGTAAAAGGGGAGCTATTTCACTACCTTTTTTGGAGTAGCGACTGGGCGAACGAGCTTGACCATGAAGAAACTTCTACAACCACAAGTGAGATTCCGACAAAGCTTCGATGAATCACAGTAAACAACAAACGAGATAAAAAAAATAGAAACTTACTCCTCAATGTTTAGTGAGTAATTGTTGTGCTTCCCCCTATTTTTCTCAACTCTCTTTTTCTGACCCCCCCCCCCCCCCAAGATACTAAGGAAGATGGAGGTTTATATAGAGGAATTTCGGGGTCGATTTGAAATTTGAATTTGTACCAAGATCCTCAAATCCTTGCTCAAAATCAGGGATTCTTGCGTATGGGAGAGTACTGTTGGCATGATTTCCGGGTTTGGTCAGTCGCGATTTGCTGCTGTCCGCGATTTCTGGGTTTGCAGCTCTTGACTTTTGGTTCTCGCGTAGGGGAGAAGAAGAAGTCGGGTCGGTTTGGTTTGTGTATGTATATGCTGATGTATGTATTGTAATTGGTTTTCTTTGATGGGTTGGGTCTTGGTACTATTGTTAAGAGAATTGGTGGGCTGGGATTTTAATTGGAGTTAAGAAATGGGCCGGCTTGAACAAAGGAAATGGGCTAGAGGAAAGGAAATAAGAATTGCATTGTATTGGGTCGTGGAACAGGCCCATTTTTTTTGTCTTTTAAGGGGTTAAGGATAAGATAAGCAATTGGCTAAAAATTGCAACAAGATAAATTTTCATAAATTAATTAACGAGCTTCTTTATCTTAGCGACATAAAATAATTAATTCGATTGTAAAACAATTAATTTAATTATAAACTAATAATTAGCTAATTAATTAACCAAATATTTAGGTAAAACTAAAGTCTTTTGAGACAATTTCCAAATACTAATATAATAAATATATACAAAATTATATATATATATATATATATATATTATTATTTTTTAAATTATAAAATGACAAAATTACTTAAAATTACTCGAAAAGTATTTAAAATTTATGAAGTCAATTATTTCAAATCGTTTGGAATTGAAGAAGCTCGATGATTAATTTATATTGTGGAGGTCCAAAATTGGGTGTCAAAAATGTGGTTGTAATTCTCACACTTTATCCATAAATACACCATAGTAATGAAACATCTAGTGAAAAAAATTGATCTCAAGAAAACTTAAGCCTTCTTCTTCACTTTCAGATTTTGTATAGCAATTTACAGCTTCTATTTCCTATTGTTTACACCTTGTAGACCTGAAGTTCTTCTTCCTTTTCGTTGTAGCATGGTATCAGAGCCTATTTCCTAAGGGATCTGAATAAAATTTTGTTTGTTACTCTCATATACTTTTTGTTCTTTCTTGAATTTGCTTGCTGAAAAAAGTTCATGGCACCTGAAAATCAACACACGACAGGTCCTCCGACTTTTACCGGAGAGAATTATCACATATGGGCCATCAAAATGAAGGCTTATCTAAAGGCTCTCAACTTATGGGAAGTTGTTGAGCTTGGAGAACCTGTTGTCCAGCCATTGAGAGTTAATGCAACTCTCAATGAAATTAAGAAGTATGATGAGTTGGTGACTAGATCCCCATGAGCTCTCACCTGCATACATTCAAGTCTTACAGACGTGATGTTTACGAGGATTATGACTTGTGAAACAGCCAAAGATGCTTGGGATAAGTTAAAGGAGGAGTTTGAAGGCAACAGTAAAGTAAAGCCTGTTAGATCTTAGCATTGAAGAGATAGTTTGAGCTTTTAAAGATGAAAGACTCATATAGTGTGAAAGAATACTCTTCAAAGCTGATGGAGATTGTGAACCAGATAAGAATACTTGGTGAAACCTTTCCAGATCAGAAAGTTGTAGAGAAGATCTTGGTCAGCTTTCTAGACAAGTTTGAATAAAAAATCTCAGCTATTGAAGAGTCTTATGACTTGACTACTCTTACAATAGCTGAACTAATCTCCAAATTGCAAGTCCAAGAGCAACGGGTCACTATGAGAAGTGAAGGGATAGTAGAAGATGCCTTTCAAGCAAGGCATAAATTCAAACATCAAAGGAAAGAAGAAAAGTCTGGTTGGATAAATCTAGAGAGGTAAAATCTGGTGGAAACCAAGGTGATTTGTCGATAAAAGGAAAATTTCCACCTTGTGGCATTTGTAAGAAGACAAACCACTTAGAGAAGAATTGTTGGCAAAATTCAAAGAGGTCTCAAATTCAATGTAGCTATTGTAAGAAGTATGGTCACATTGAGAAGTATTGTAGGCAAAAGCAAAATCAATGTGGCCAGTCTTCCCATCGAGTGAATTTCGCAGATGATCACCAAGTTGGAAAATCAGAGGAGGAGGTTTTCTTGGCCTCACACACATCACATATTTACCAATGTAAATGGTATGTTGATAGCACGTGCACAAGGCACATGGCGATTGATGAAAAACTATTTGTTACCTTGGACAGATCTGATAGAACCAAAGTGAAGCTTGGAAATGGCGCATTGGTGGAAGCTAACGGTAGAGGGTCAGTAAAATCTCCTACTGACGAAGGTACAAAATTATTAATGATGTTCTTTATGTGCCAAATTTGATTCAAACTTGTTAAGTGTTGCTCAATTGCTTCATAAAAATTATTCTCTTAATTTTAAGGACATACAATGTGTGATTTATGATCCTAAAGGATGTGAGGTAGCTAAAATTAGCATGATTGACAATTCCTTTCCAATTTCATTCTATTCTATTGATACTTGCTCTTTTAATGTTGAATTGAGCGATACTTGGCTTTGGCACAAAAGGTTCGGTCATTATAATCTTAGCTAATTGGTGTATATGCAATCAAAGGGTATGGTGCTTGAAATACCCAAAATTGACATGTGTAGAGATGTTTGTGAGTCATGTCAATTTGGTAAAATGCATAGACGATCCTTTCCTAAAGGAAGTCTTTGGAGAGCTAAGGAAAAGCTAGAATTGGTTCATACAGATTTATGTGGACCAATGAGGACGACTTCTTTGAGTGGAAACAAGTATTTTGTTCTCTTTGTAGATGATCTGACTCGAATGACATGGATTTACTTTCTTAGTAGCAAATATCAAGTGTTTTCTGTTTTCAAAGAATTCAAAGCTATGTTAGAAAGGGGGAGTGGCTGTAAATTGAAGTATATTAGATCCGATAATGAAACTGAATATACTTCGTATCAGTTCAGCAAGTATTGTAAAGATTTGGGTATCCAACAACAATTCACTATTAGCTACACTCTAAAGCAGAACGGGGTTTATGAGAGGAAGAACAGAACTGTGATGGATATGGCGAGATACATGTTGGTAGAAAAGAAGATGCCTAAATACTTTTGGGCTGAAGCAGTCAATACCGCTGTCTATTTGCTAAATAGATTACCAACTAGAGCAGTCCAAGACATGACACCATTTGAAGCATGGAAGGGTATCAAGCCATCTGCAAGACACTTGAAGGTATTTGGTTCGGTATGCTATGCACATGTTCTTGATGCTAAAAGAAGCAAATTAGATAGCAAGGCAGAACTGTGTGTTCTGTTGGGCTATAGTACAGTTGCAAACGGATACAAAGTGTACAATGTTAGTAGTAAGAAGGTGTTTGTTAGTAGAGATCTTGTAGTGGATAAGTCTAGCCACTATGATTGGGATCAAGATACTGTTGTGAAGAACCAAGGTGGGAGTACTTCAGCTGCAACTCCACATCAGCAAAAATGTGATACTCCTTCTAGTCCTATTGCTGGAACAAAAAGCAATTCAGATGCTGAATTGACTACAGACTCTCCTGTTTTGAAGACCAAATCACTAGCAGAAGTTTACGAGCAATGCAATTTTGCTCTTGTTGAACCATCCTCATTTGAAGAAGCAGCAGACCACAAAGTGTGGATTTCAGCAATGGAGGAGAAACTTGCCATGATTAATAAAAATGATACTTGGGAGTTGGTTGAAAGTCCAGAAGAGAAGAATGTTATTGGTGTCAAATGGGTCTATCGAACAAAGTTCAAACCAAAAGGCTCCATCTTCAAGAATAGAGCTAGACTTGTAGTTAAAGGCTATTCTTAGCAGCCTGGAGTTGACTTTGGAGAAACGTTTGCTCCTGTTGCACGGCATGAGACAGTAAGGTTTCTAGTCGCTCTCGCAGCACAATACAAGTGGAAAATCTTCCATTTGGATGTAAAATCTACATTTCTCAACGGATTGCTTGAGGAAGACATTTATGTTGAACAACCTGAAGATTTTACAGTTGCAGGTGAAGAAGACAAGGTGTACAAGCTTAAAAGGGCTCTCTATGGTCTTAAACAAGCCCCAAGAGCTTGGTATAGTAGGCTGGATTCTCATTTGCTGTCTTAAGGCTTCAATAGAAGCCTAAATGAGCCTACTTTGTACTTCAAACAGCAAGCGGATGGGATGTTGATTATGATATCAATTTATGTCGATGATTTGATGATTACAGGTGAAAATCCTCTTGTGGTTCAAGAAGTTAAAAATGAAATGCTAAAAGTTTTTGAAATGTCCGATCTAGGAGAAATAAAGTTTTTCCTTGGAATGGAGATATCTCAATCTTGTGAAGGAATTTTCTTGTCCCAAAAGAGGTATGCCTTGAATCTGTTAAAAAGGTTCAAGCTTGACAAGTGCAAAGTTGTTGCAACTCCACTTGTTGTGAATGAAAAATTAATGAAGGATGATGGCGAAGAGAGGGCAGATCCAAAAGTTTATAGAAGTCTAATTGGAAGTCTGTTGTATCTAACAACTTTTATGCAAGACATAATGTTCACTGTCAGTTTGTTATCTCGATATATGCAAAGTCCCAGCACTAAGCATTTTGGAGCCGCTAAAAGGGTGTTAAGGTACATTAGAGGGACGATTAATTATGGAATCTGGTATAGAAATGTAAAGAATGGAGCTCTTAGTGGCTATTCAGATAGTGATTGGGGTGGATGTTTGGATGATTACAAAAGCACCTCTGGTTACTGTTTTTCATTTGGTTCAGGCATTTTTTCTTGGAGTACAAAGAATTTAGATATTGTAGCACAATCTTCAGTAGAAGCCGAGTATGTGGCTGCTGCATCTGCTACAAATCAAGCAATTTGGTTAAGAAAGATCTTGTTGGAATTGAATTTGTTGCCAAAAGAACCAACAGTGATCCATGTGGACAATAAATCAGCCATTGCGATGGCTGAAAATCCAGGGCAGCATGGAAGAACAAAGCATATCAACATAAGGTTTCATGCTTTAAGAGATGTCGAGAAGAATGGTGAAGTTAAGTTGGTACATTGCATCAGTGAAGATCAGTAGGCCGATATTCTGACCAAGGCTCTTTCCACTAAGAAGTTTGAGTTTCAAACGATGTTGCAAGGAGTTTCAATGAAAAATCTTAAGGAGGAGTGTTAGAAAATTAAGATTTGTCTAGAAACTCCTAGATTGGAGATATTTTGTATTAGATATGTTAGAAAAGTAAGTTTGTCTAGAAACTCCTAGATGGGAGATATTTTGTATTAGATATGTTAGAAAAGTAAGATTTGTCTAGAAACTCTCAGGTTGGAGATATTTTGTAGTAGATATGTTAGTCTTGATTTAAAATGAGTAGTGGTTAATGAGCCACATAGGTACATAGTTTGGTGTGAGATATTTTGCTTATTATGTGGTTGTAATTCTCACACTTTATCTATAAATACACCATATGTAATGAAACATCTAGTGAAAAAAATTGATCTCAACAAAACTTAAGCCTTCTTCTTCACTTTCAGTTTTCTATAGCAATTTACAGCTGCTATTTGCTACTGTTTACACCTTGTAGACCTGAAGTTCTTCTCCCTTTTCGTTGTAGAAGGTTGTATATATTATCAAAAGGATCAGATTCTTGTGATGTCCGAATTGATTGTTGCGTTGTGGTTATATTACGATATTTGGAGTACATATATGATGTGTTAAGTCAGTGGAATAAATGGAAACTAACTTTTTAGGAGTTGCCTTCAAATTGAATAAAGAACAAAACAATGTAGTACTTGTTGACACCTAATTTTGACCCTCCCCGATAGTAATTAATTTTTGAGCTTTTTAGATTTCAAACGACCTAGAATAGTTAGCTTTATAAAATTCAAATTGTTTCAAGATTATTTTAGTTAATTTCAGTCGACTCTTTATAGTATTTTGAATAATGAATGTATTTCATATAATTATATATATAATTAATATATTTTATAAATATTTGAAAACCATATCATAAGATCTCTACATTGTTTTAGTAAATATTTAATTAATTTAGTCTAGTATAATTTATAGTTATAATTTCGAGTTATTGAAATCGATTAGTTTATATTCGAATTAATTATTTTATTTCGTTCAAGTTTGAGAAGCTCGTAAATCAATTGTATTAATTCGTCCTATCTAACTTTTAGCCAAACTCACTAGTGAAATTCAATTTGGCTAAATCGGTAATTTATTTGGCTATATTAAAGGACCCAATTTTGGCCCTTTATGAAAAAATCAGCATCCCATTCCTTTTCCAATTCCCTGGGCCCAATCCTTTTTCCAATTCCCATAGCTTCAGCCCACCTAAATTCTCCCAAATCTCAGCAGACTCAATCCAATAGTCCAACCCATTCTTTCTTTAAGCCTAAAATCCCAACCCAATTATCTTCTAACGAGAGAAACTCCAGCAAAACGTTCACAACATTCCAGTTCAACGTTGCAGCATCTGCCAGCCGCGTCTTCCTCGCTGCAACAGTAGCAAAAGCATCTGTCAGCCGCTTCTCCCGTCCTTGGGGGCGTGAGATCGCTCCGAGTGGCACGGCAAAGACAGGAGATCAATCACAGTCGTACATTCACCCTTTCCCCTTTCGGAATGGGGTTGAAGATCTCAGAAAAAGCTGCTTATCCTAATTGATGAAAGATTTTCAAGTTCAAATTTTTGAAATGACCCTCATCTTTTCCCCCCCAAAAAAATCTGAACCCTAATTTTCCCTTAGATAAACACCTTTTTCTGTTCATTTGTGGGGGGTAATTTTTTTTTTTGGGGGGATTGGGAGATTTTTTGGAAAATTTGGTGTTAGAGGAAATATTGGAGATTTTAGTCGGAATTTGAGAGGAACACAAGCTACTGGTCAAAACATTCACATACAAACATTTGGAGAGAAAAGTTAGGAAGAGAATTGGAAAAAGTTATAAAAGTTCAAAGTTTCCGGGAGAATTTTTATTCGGTTTCGTTTAGCTTCTCTTGGTGTGGTGCTTGAACCTCGAATTTGTGCGTTGCAAAAGCCCGTTGTCTCCTCTGCTCGTTATTGTCCTAGTTTCGTTGCCTCGAGAAAGATTATATCTCTTCTTCTTGCATTTTCCTATTGGGCCATTATGGCCCAATATTCATGTTCCCCGAGTCGGTCAGCAAGAAATCGAAATACAGGTTTTCGGAGGGTAAACAAAGCGGGATTTTGATTTTTTGAGCTCCGAAAGGTCGAAAACAGGCTGCGTATACATGGCAAAATACAATATACAGGTGCAGCAAAGGGGAAATACCGGTCCAAAACCAGAAATACATGTTGCAGGGGTCGAAAAGGAGTGTGTACATTTGGAATATGACCGGATATACATGAAAACGAGCCTAAATATGGCCCGTATACAGTGATATACGTAAAGGGTATACACAGATTTTCCCAAAGGCAAAACAGGCCCAAAGGCCTTAGACAATTTCAGCAAAGTCCAAGATGTGGGAAATTTGGGCCAGAGGCCCAAATTTGATTATTTCCTTTCCCTCTGTTATTATTTATATCGTATTTATTTGACTAACTTTGCTTATTTTATGGTTTTAATTTAATTAAATTCCCATAGATAGTCATTTCATTTTCATCATATCCAAATCAAAAGATATATTTATATTTTATACTTATCTTTATTTCTATTAGTCTCGTCACTTAAAAATCCCCCTTTAACTCATCTCCCCTTAAATAAAATAAAAATGACAATAAAAAAAAGAAATAAATAAATAAATATTAATAATGATAAAATAATAATAATAGTGATAAATAAATAAGTTAAAATAAATGAGTTCTTTTACCTAGTTAAAATTTCAAAAAGTTAGTTTAAATAAATAAGCTTTTTTTTACTTAGTTAAAATTTCATAATTAGTTAAAATGAATGAGTTCTTTTACTTTATTAAACTTTTCAAAATTAGTCAAAGTTGTGTGTTCTTTACTTAGTTAAATTTTAAAAATATTCAGTTAAAGTAAATGAGTTCTTTTATTTCGTTAAAATTTCAAAATTAGTCAAAAATCATTTTGGTCAAATCGCCGGTCAAACCGCGAGTTAGCGGGCATTCCGAGGGCCTAACACCTTCTCGGAATGTACATTGAACTTCGAACCCTTTTATTTTCAATTGATTTTATCTGTTTAAATCTTTTGAAAAACAATCTTTATTTTTTCTTATTTTTTACTAAAAATTAAGTGGCGACTCTGTCCTTTTGGAAACCCGATTTCTCTTAAACCATAAGTTTAATCGGTTTTTCATAAACTCAGTCATTTTCCCTTTACATATATTTTTAAATAAAACGGTACTACAACTATTTGTATGTTGTATCATTTGTTTCCTTTCTATCCTCAACATAAATTATTAATGGGAAATTCTAATGTGTGGTAGCTCATACCTATAAAAATGCTACATGTTTATGGTTGTTGGTAATAAATAGTTATTGAAACAATCCCTTTTTTGAAGAGATCAACTGAATGGTGAGTTGTAGAATCACCACGAGCTTCCATGGGGACTAATATTTGCTCTACTTCATTTGAGTCGTTATAAGTTTGGATATTGACATGAAGTTATCTTAGACATACGTTTCATGCCTTTAAGGCTAGGGACCGGGGTGTACGCCTACACCATATGCATTCATGCCATTAAGGTTGGGAATCGGAGTGTACGCCTACACAACATGCATTCACGCCATTGAGGCTAGGATCGGGGTGTTCGCCTACACCACATGCATAGTTATTGCCTTGTCTTTTAGGCTATGGAGCGGGGTGTTCGCCTACACCACAATGCATTGCATTTCATACTCATATGTGGGGTGGACTGAGTTATGGTTAACCAAGTACAGGACACTTGAAGCTTGGTAAGTTGTTGTCGTTGTGGTGATATGAAATAAATCATGAGCAGGGAGGTTGGCTGTGACTTATTGGTGGCATGGAATTCATTTTCTCGATTTAGTTATATTGTTCTACTATTTTATTGCCTTGCATATTCTGTATATTATTTTTTACTTATGCCCCAAGTCTGAGGCACTGCATTTATGCCTGCAGGTACTAACCGATGGGTAGATCCGGACCTTCACTAGTTGGTTGGAGCTCAGCTTTGTTGGTAAGCTCCACTTCCTTCGAAGTTACCAGGTTTTGGTTTTGTGTTTATGTAGTATTGAAGGGTAGGTCGGGGCCCTGTCCCGATCCTATGACTACTATCTTACTTGTAGAGGTTTGTAGATTGTAGTGGCAAGTTGTGGGTTTGGGTTGGCTTTATCGGCTGGACGGTCAGTTGTGTTCCTCTTATGTTTTTGGCCTTGTAGGCCTTATGTATATATTGTGTGTATGATGGCCTTTATGTATTATTTTTCCAGCGACCTTGTCTATCTGTTATTTTATTTCTTTTTGCCTTTAGATTATGAACGCTTGGTGTTGTTCGGGCCTCATCGGCCTTGACTTGTCACATGGTAGTACTTGGTTGGGTTTCAGCCATTTGCTCAGTTAAGTGAGACACCGGGTGCCAATCGTGCTTCTCTGAGTTTGGGGTGTGACATATACATTTGTATCTTGAAATTTTGTAATATGTACAACTAAGTCATATAATACAATACATTAAATGCTTTTATACAAACAACCTATTGAGTTTAAATATACATATACAAATAACATAAAAGGAAAAAACAAAAATACCTCAACATCTTCATCCTCTCATTAGTTATTAATTATGTAGCATATACAATTAACTAAAAGTACAACCAATTTATTATCTCATATACAACTTAAATCATGCATATACAAATTGAAAAATAATAATTAAAACAAGGCTATACCTCAAAATCTTTATCTTTCAGAAGATGTTTCTTATACCTTTTTGTTTTCCAGGAATAATCAAGTCAGAATCATTAACTCTTTTTTTTTTCTCTTCTTTTTTTCTTTGTAGTTATTAACACAAATTTGTTGCATCCTATGGGGTCATCATTGCGAAACTTAAATCTAGTCTCCTTCTCTCCTATATTTGAATCAACACCTTTAGATTTTGACAATGAAACCTGCAATTCCTTCCAAATTTTAGGTAATCCCATCGAAAAAGATGAACTTCCATCTGAATGGTTGTGATTACTATAGTGAACGAATCGCAATTTTGGTTGTAGAATTATGAAAAAATTGGGGAAAACAAAAAAATTATACAAACAACAAAAAATTAAAAAATGATGGAAGTAAAAAAAATGGAAGATACCTGGGATCAAATTTGAACATTATGAGGGTTGATTCAAATTATTCAAAATCTGGATTTGATTCGATTGAGAGATTTATGGGGAATTGAGAGATTTATGATGGGTTGATAGAATTAAGGAGATAAATTAGTGCGTATGGAAGAGAGAGAGGTAGTGTGTAGGTTTGTATAAAAGAAAAATTGGGATTCTACACAATATATACAAAATGATGGGACTTGACCATAACCATTTTCTTAAACAATAACTATTATCTATAATAATTAAAACTATAATCACCTAGAATAATTAAGTACTAAATGTTAGCTTAGTTACAAGGGCAACTCAACGTAATTTGGGGCCTAAAGCGAAATTTCAATTTGAGGCCTAAAATATAAACAAAAATTTCATATACATATTTATTCAAAATTTATTTTTCTTACAATATTTAGATAAACATTATTAGTATTTATATTATTTTTTCAGTTATTGATTTTAGGTAAGATTTTATCAACTCAACATTGAAAAACATTCTTTCAGTGAAGCAATTATTATATGAATTGTTGACATAATTTTATAAGTAATAAGTTGACAAATATTAAATAAAGATAAGAGTTACAGCCATAGAATCTGATTCAAGAAGTTGATGACTCAATTTTTAATATGCTTGTTGTAATGTTTGAAACTAAAATTTAAAAAGAAATAAAAAAGAATTTGTAATTTACTTTGTTCAACACTTTTCACTATTACTTCTTATTTTTAACAAAGTATAAAAGATGTTAAAGTGGGTAAAATAATATATATCTTTTTATCATAATTAATCAATTTTTCTATAAAAATTTAACACATAATTTGTTCTTGATAATATTTGGGGCCCCCAAAAATTTGGGGGCCTAAGACATAAGCCTTATTTTACAAAGGCAAGAGCCGGCCCTGCTTAGTTATATAATTTTTCCAAAGTTTTATTGTACAAATTGAGGTTTTTGTGGTGATTTGTACAAATAGTTATCTAAGCTAGGTTTGATTAAAGATTTTGGATTAGATTTTAAATTTTTTAACTTTATATATATATATATATATATATATATATATTTGATTAGATTCTTAAAATATGATTTTCAAATTTATTTTTGAGAGAAACTTCACTTTTACTAAGAAAAAATTAAATATTTTTTCAAGTAAAAAATGCATGTTAAACATTACTCTAAGTCTTAAAAATTCAAATTTTCAAGTTACAATTTTAAATTTATGACCAAACGAGAGTTAAATTTATGTCCTTTATATTTTTTTTTCATATCCCTATATTTTGTCCACAATATTATCAATTTATTTATTAATTTTTTTTTATTAAACTTGACCGCATCACTTACATTTTTATTTACATATAAATAGTGAAAATAGAAAAAAAAAACATGAAAATGCAACAACAAAACGATTGAATAAATAATAAAGAAGGAATATTAATTTTTTATTTTAAAGTCCGCTATTTTTTGTTTCAAAGGGAAGGCTCATGTCAACGTGAGCCTTGTACATACAATTTACACCATCAACCGTTTATTGAAAATTTTACTCAATTTTTTCTACCCTGTTGACTCCGGACTTTGTCCTTTTGAGTGTTAATGTTGCCTTTTTCTTGACATTACATAACTTATCAAAATTCATCACTACAAATATAAACATTGTTTGAGTTGAGAATTGAATTAGTCAATTCAATCATTTCAGTCAATGATCTTATCCAAAGTTAATTGAGTGTTTCAATCATCTTGATTCTTGAACAACCAAAAAAAATAATATGAAAATTCAATAATCATGTACATACATTCCTCTAAGATCCAAAAATTGCAATAAGAATGAAAAACATAAAATCACTATATATACAAGAAACTATAGACACCAAACAACATATTACTAAAAACAAACTATACATACTGATTTCTCTACTCTATAGGCCCAAACATTATATGATCATTTGGTGACTATCAAACTATCAGAAGACCTCAACACTTCTGCTAAACTAATTGGACAAACTAAAACAGAATCTACACATAGGCCACCTTTAGTATGTGTACAATCTATTTGTGTCAATGAAAATCTTATTTTCGTCATGATCGTGGGATCCTCAACTACAAAATCTCCCACATGATGATGTATCCATGTACCTACATTGTCCAAATAACAACGCGATATGGCACGTTCATCATTTGATGTTGTTAATTGAAATTGTGCTGGTTTTATGTCCCAACCATGAACGTGGTCTGAGTTACAGACTCGACGACCTAGCCTCTTCGTGACCCTACCAAGCTGAAGTCTAAAGAATAGACTATATGTCCCTACTGGGAATTGGAACTCAAGGTCTCCATCAACTTCAAGCCACCACATTTGTTGAAGATATGCCACAGTTTGGAACCTATAAGCAAATAATAAGAAAATTGGGACCAATCAATCAGCTTATCGTGAATTATAAGATGGGGAATCGAACTCTCACCAGCAAGTGGGTGGAGGATAGAGCTCGTGTATATAAGATAATTTAATAGTGTAGTGTTAAAACAATTAGAACGATTAAGTGAAAAACAAAGTGTAATATAAAATTGAAATAGCTATTGTTTATATTAATTAACTCTTGCTTATTACCGGTGCTTTGTTTGTAGTAATAATTATTTTATTGATTTAGTTCATAACTTCATATAGCAATACAAATGTTATATGACATATTTAGCTAATAACTTTTAATTTTTCTTTTATATACACAATGCCGATAAACTATTGAAAATAAAACAAAAATATCCTTAGTTTGACTTTTAAATCCCAATTATATGCTTCTTTCCTGTTAAGGAACCTTTAAAACTTATTTCTTTATTGAAGCAAACTGCACCTCAAAAAAAAAAAAAGAAGACCTAGTTGTGTTATTATTATCTATTGCCTTTTCTCCTTTATTAAAGTGTCACTTTTTTGTTCATAAAAAAAAGGGAGCATGTATACGTGACCTATTACACGTTACTCTTAATAAAATGAGTTAGATAATAACATTTGGCTCGATCTCTATCATTTTAGTCAAATAAAAATAGTTTTGTTAATAATAATGAATTATTAACTGTGTATTTTTTCTTCTCTTTAGATATGATTACTATTTGTTTTAAACGTAATAATAAAATTGCAATTGTGTAAATGATTAATTAGATCCAATAATTATTTATTTCAACTATTTGGTGCGGGGGGGGGGGGGGGGGGGGGG
>JAJOOR010008712.1:0-32322 GCA_036250505.1 Solanum acaule | reverse complement strand
ACTGCATCTTCTCCATCCGATTCTCCATTAGCATCTCCACCAGCTCCACCAACTGCCGAGACTCCGTCGTCGTCTCCTTCCGGTGCTGCTTCTCCTCCATCCATCGCCGCCGCTCCCGGAGGTTCTCCTACCGAATCTCCAAACTCTGCTTCCTTGAACAGAGTCGCCGTCGCCGGATCTGCTGTTGCAGCTGTCTTTGCTGCTGCTTTGATGCTCTAAATCTCTGATTTGTGAGATATTTGGCATTTGCAATCGCCGGAATTGATTAGTTAGGGTTTGTTTTCCACTGTGTTTTTGTTTACCAATTCTTTTTGAGTTTTGAGTTCCGCTGTTGATTTATTTGTACTATATATTTTTATTGTTAAATATTATTACGGGAATTTTTATTTTATTTATTGAGAGTTCTCAAATTCCTAAATTTATTTTATTCTGAAAATAAAGAGCATATAGCATTCCCGATCGAATGACTATATGAAATTAGGCAAATACTTTCACATTTATGAATATCATTCCTATATTTCTAACTTTTGATGAACTTTTGGTTCGATGATATTAATGAATATGGAGCTCAAAAAATGTGTACTAAAATAATAAAGATTTAAATCATACGAGAACAATATTTTTCAATACTTTATAGCTTGCAACCGTAGATGTCTATTGATTTCGATTACTATTTACCATATTTTGTACTTAGATTATCACAAGTTTTTTGGTGTAGTTACTTTTAAAAAATATTTTATCATATCTTCTATAGTATTTACCATAATTCTCGACTTTAATTACCTAGATTATGCTCACTCCACTTATAAACTACATTAAATATTTATTATTGTTATATATTTTACACATAAATTTATATAATATAGTTAAATATTATTTGTAATGTTTGTATAAAATTTAAAAGTGATCTAATTATTTAAAATGATTATAAATCTATATAAGAATCTACAACTTTATTTAATAATCAATTTTTGGTATAGCTTGATTCTATTGGCTTAAACATGTTTTTATAAACCATAAATAATCAGGCACGGATGTATTAAATCCATAACTTTCAATTTAAAGCGTAAATTTGTATATAAAAAAAAAATTAAAATTTAACTAAATAATAGATTTGAACCACCTATAATGTTAAGGTGTTATTTGATTTGAATTCAAAGTTATGGTGGAATTAGTTTTGTTGAGATACATTATATTGAGATAAGTTATGATGTGATTAATTATGCTGAGATTAGTTTTTATTGCTTGTTTGGTTTGTCATATTCAAACTTTTATTCATTGCATAAATTTTAAGAATAAGTTGTTTGTTTACAAAAATACCCTCAACTTTATTTAGTTTATTTTTTCTTTGAAAATTTTAGTTATTCATTTTTAAAAATAAAATTTTCATCTTATTTAGCTTAATTTTTTTTGTAATATATTCATAAATAAAAATTCTATTTATAGAATGTAATTATTAAGGGATAATGGTCTGAAAAATACCCAACTTTGGTCGGATTTGCTGTTGCGATACTAAACTTTCATGAGGACCTATTACCTCTCTAGATTATTTAATACCGTATTTTAAACATATAAATGCCCACGTGAACATAAAAATAATGTAAAATTATAAATAGTTTGTGTCCATGTGGGCACATATATACCTTTAAAATACACTATTAAATAGTTCAGGGGGTAAAAAATATGGTATTAAATAGTCTAGGGAGGTAATAGGTCCTTATGAAAGTTTAGTATCGCAACAACAAATCCGACCAAAGTTTGGATATTTTTCAGATCCTTATCCCAATTTTTAATCGAAAAACATATTATCATAAGAACAACGAATAATTAAGGTTGTGAATGTTGTTAAAAATTATGTTAATATACATAAAAGTGGTGTATAAAATAGAGTTTAAGGGGGGTATTTTTGTTATTTCACATTCTTTATTATCCCAGAATAAGTTATCCTCGGATTACTATTCCACCTCCAATGAGGGATAACTTATCCCAGGATTAATTGTTAATCTTGTGATAATTTATCTTAGCCTTTGCAACCAAATAACGTATTAAAGGTCACTTAAAAGTTATCCCGAAATTATTTCCTTTTATCCATCACACCAAACGACCCCTGATAGTATAGTTAGTTCAATATTATTTTTTTGGCAAATAAAAATTTTATTTCCATAAGTGTTGAACTTTCCTTACAAACTGTTGGTATGACAACGAAGCAGTTAACAAGTTTTCCAACCATTACATCAAGATCTACTTGGGCAAAAGAACTTAAAAGGAGCTCTAGGGTTAGTAATTAAGCTCTGCTAGTCTGTGACCAATACACTTGTATGTAGAACAAGACGGACTTGATTAGCAACTCCCTTCCTGCATAAGTTAGGAACTTGGTGGTCCAACAATTGATTCTGCCTAACATTTTATCAAGAAGTGGTTGACATTGTATAATAGATAACCTTTAGTAAGTTCAATATTAAGACTGAATTCATAAGAATTTAAATCCTAACCATGAGCGCAATATTAATTCCTATAGTTAACATTTTATCATGATAAATTAATATTTCCTTTTTTGTATAATTTATCTTAACGCTTTATTAAATTGAATCTTAAAATTAAACTAAAAAATATATCAAAACATCTTCCATCGCCTTTTTTAGGTGGCCAACGAATAGCCGCTAGCCAGACTAGAACGTGCCAATCATAACGGTAACCATAATGTTTGCCAATAATTAAAATTCTGTCCTTCAGATTCTTTTTCCGAAAAATTATTCAAAAATCTTTTTAGAAGAGTTTATAAAGATAAATTTCAAATATTTTCGTCCGTTTGTAATATATTTCAGATCTTGAAATTCTTATAAGTCAATTTTTATTGTAAATTTTTTATTATTTTATAAATATATAAATTTCATTTCAAAAAATTGAAGATTTCAAATGCATAATTTCCGAACAAACTGAAATAGTTTAATTCTTAAAAAATGAAATTGGAAGAGAATAATAAAAAAGTACTACTTGCAAAAGAAACATTCAAACAATTTTATTTTTCTAGAAAAAATTATCTCTTACACGCTAAGAAAAAATACGTACAACCAGCTGGAAACTCAAGTCACATTTCCTGTTTTCTTCCTCCGTCCTTGAATTGTCAACTAATTATAATTAAATCACTTTACCTTTTTTTGCTAAACCGACTCCCCGTATTTCACTCCTATAAATACATTCTTTTCTTTCTCAATTTTTCACAATCAACTCACATTTCCATTTCCTCCAAGGCTCTGTTTGTGCTACTTCCACTTATCTCACTCAAAAACTCAGTCTTAAAAACTATAATGGCATACTCAAAGGTGATTATTGCTCTAATGTTAGCATTTGTCGCCGGATCTGCTTTCGCACAAGCACCAGGAGCATCTCCGGCAGCTTCTCCGAAGAGTTCTCCGGCACCGGTGGCGACTCCTCCTCCTACGACATCAACACCACCTATCGTTGCCCCTGCAAATGCTCCTACTACTGCATCTTCTCCATCGGCATCTCCACCAGCTCCACCAACTGTCGAGACTCCGGCGTCGTCTCCTTCCGGTGCTGCTTCTCCTCCATCCATTGCTGCCGCTCCCGGAGGTTCTCCTAACTCTGCTTCCTTGAACAGAGTCGCAGTTGCCGGATCTGCTGTTGTAGCTGTCTTTGCTGCTGCTTTGATGCTCTAAATCTGTGATCTGTGAAATATTTTTCATTTTTTACATTCGCCGGAATTGATGGAGTTAGGGTAGCTGATTTATTTGTATTATATATTGTTATTGTTGAATACTATTACGGAATTCTTTATTTATTTATGGAGAGCAATATGATTATGATTTCCTCTTTGGACTTTGTTTTGTTTGAATTAAGCAAGTATATAATGCAACTATGCGAGTGATCGTCTCTGTTTATTCCTCTTTCAGCTACGAGGAATTTATTAACAACAACAATAAATATAACCAAAAGAACTTATGATAACAACCATAAAATAGTATGATAAACAAAATATAATATACAATATATCGAAAACAAATGTAAGACAAGACAAACTCTAGCCTACGCGATCTCTATTCCTTTCTATCTAGATGTGGTTGGTAATATAAAGTCGTATCATGTCTTGTCTAATTATTTTATTTTTTTCTATTTTTTTTGGGTTTTTTTGCATTGCCTTATTTGGTGGGTGTTTCCGCACCATCCTCTTCGTATGTCTATGTTTGCAACAAATTTTAAAGTGACAGAAAATAAATTACAATTACAAAAAAAAATGAAGTAACATAATTTTATTTATCAAGATTGCGGGTACAATTCTGTTGATCTCTTGATCTTCTCCCATAAGATATTTATCAATTGATTCGAGGGTCATTTGTGGCGTATTTATCGATCTAGGATGATTTGGACTTGATCTACATCATTTGAGGGTCGTTAATGACGTATTTCTCAAACTAAGATGATTTGGACTTGATCTACATAATCTGAGGGCCGTTGGTGGCGTATTTCTCAAACTATGATGATTTGGACTTGATATTCATAATTCGATGACCGTTAGTGACGTATTTCTCAAATTAAGATGATTTGGATTTGATCTCTTTATGAATATTCCACGAGTTTGTGTAATATTTGAGATATTCGAGATGCTTTTTTAAGAAAATATAGTACCCTTTATATAGGCATGAATTGGAGTTTAGGATTGAGTAGCCTCCTAGAATTTTAATTGGAATTAAACACACATTGTAGAGTCTCAACTCAAATTGAACACGTCTTGTCTTGTAGAGTCCAAGAAAATTTCAATGTCTACGGTCTAATTTATCTTAGTAGTGCTTGTGCCACATGGGCTACTCTCACCCTTTTTTGGATAACCTTATTACTAATTACTAATCTTGTCGCTCCTATATCCATACATTTATCTCAACATTCCCATTTCCACAACATGCATTTCCTAAACATGTAATTTTGACTGGTAAGCATTCCACCCTATACGATAAGTGTTATGCCGTCCACTAATAGGTAACAAGTAACATATATACACCATTTTAACTAATCTTGAATAAATCGCGTTATCTCATTATAAGTGATATTTTATGTGTGTTTCTCATGATCCAAATATTGACGGTGTGTAACTCAAAAATACAGATAAAGTAAATATATTTTCAACTTTTAACTCTATAATTTATAAGTAAAATTTAAAGAAGATAATATGTACCCAATTTTATCCCTTCAATTTTAAAGAAAAGAAAACCAGTCATAACGGAAACCATATTTTTTTGCTAATAATATAGATTCAAAATTTTATAAGAAATCAAATTTGAAAAGTAGTTGTACAAAGAAATATTCAAACAATTTTTTGTTAGAATAATTTATCTCTTCACACGCAAACAAAAATGTAACCAGCTTGGACTCAGTCACATCTTCTGTGGTTGAGTTGTCAACTACTACTAATTACGAGTGCTATTTTCAATTTTAAACCGACTTGCTACTAATCTAAATATTCATTTTCCCACCTATAAATACACTCTTCTCCTCTCCTTTTCTTCAAAATCAAAAGTATTCACAACTCACATTTCCATTTCCTCCTCTCTGTTTGTGCTTTTTCTACTTTTCTCATCGAAAATCCCATTCGTAAAAACTATAATGGCATACTCAAAGGTGATTATTGCTCTAATGTTGGCGTTTATCGCCGGATCTGCTTTCGCACAAGCACCGGGAGCATCTCCGGCAGCTTCTCCGAAGATTTCACCGGCACCGGTGGCGACTCCTCCTTCAACTACGTCAACATCACCTGTCTCTGCTCCTGCAAATGCTCCTACTACTGCATCTTCTCCATTGGCATCTCCACCAGCTCCACCAACTGTCGAGACTCCGGCGTCGTCTCCTTCCGGTGCTGCTTCTCCTCCATCCATTGCCGCCGCTCCCGTTGGTTCTCCTAACTCTGCTTCCTTGAACAGAGTCGCTGTTGCCGGATCTGCTGTTGTAGCTGTTTTTGCTGCTGCTTTGATGCTCTAAATCTCTGATCTGTGAAATATTTTGCGTTTTTTTCATTCGCCGGAATTGATGGAGTTAGGGTAGCTGATTTATTTGTATTATATATATATTGTTATTGTTGAACACTACTATTACGGAATTCTTTATTTATTTATGGAGAGCATTATGATTATGATTTCCTCTTTTTCGTTTCCTCGTTGTACTTTGTTTTGTGTGGTCGTCCCTCTGTTTATTCCTCTTTGAGCTACGATGAATTTATTAACAACCACAATTAACATAACCAAAAAGTATAATAGCAATAATAAAATAGTATGATAATCGAAAGATAATACACAAAAGTAAGACAATACAAACTCTATGCTTACTAACCTTCTATGTTAATACATGAATCATGATCTCTACTTCTTTCTATCTAGATGTTCTTGGTAATATGAAGTGTATCATATCTGTCTAATTATCTTTTTCTACTCCCTCCGTTTCACAAAGAATGACCTGGTTTGACTTGGCACGGAGTTTAAGTAAATAAAGAAGATTTTTGAATCTTGTGGTCCTAAATTAAAGTTATGTCAAATGTACAAAATTGCCCTTAATCTTGTGGTCTTAAACATGCCACATGGAAAGCAAAAAGTAAAATGTTACCAAAAAAGGAAAGAGGTCATTCTTTTTTAAACTGACTAAAAAGGAAAGGAGGTCATTCTTTGTGAAACGGAGGGAGTAATACTTTTTGGGGTTGTTTGGTTGGAAACAAGTTATCCTAGGATAAGCTATCATGAGGTTAGCTATCTCGGGATAACTTATCACACCATGTATATGGGATAACTAATCCCTCACACCAAACGAGTCATTTTGGTCTACTTCTAATCCTCTGTGTATCGCTTACATCAGCCTCTTGCACCGCTTTATTGGTTGTTTTTGTACCTTCTCTTCATATGTCTAATTCATCAGTTTTGCTTTTCAAATCTTGTCCGGCATAGAGGCTACTCCCATTTTCTCCCAGATAACCTTATTTCTAATCTTGTCACTCCTAGTATATCCACACATCTACCTCAACATTTTCATCTCCACAACATGTATCTCCTGAACATGTAAATTCTGAATCGTAAACATATCACCTTAACCGAAAAGGACGGTTTAGCCATCACTTTTTAAAATTAACCTTTAAGTTTAGGTGATATCTTATTATCACACAAGACTCTAAGGCAACCCTCCATTTCATTCATGTCACCCCAATACAATGTGTAATATCATCATCAATGATCGTACTTCCTTGAATTATGAACCCAAGATACTTAAAACTTCTTTGTTAGAAATAGTCTGTGTGACAAGTCTTACTTCTTCATCAGCCTCATCCAAGCAACACTAAATTTGTACTCCATATTTCATTTTGGTCATGCTCAACCAGGGGCGGACCCACGTAGTCAATTTTGGGTGCTCGAGCACCCATTGACTCGGGAAATTTTTTTGTATATATATATAGAAAATATGATAAATACGTTATTAAATAAAAATAAGCACCCATAGAACACTAGCAGTCGTGGGTGCGCTGGTTAACACTTGGAAAAATAAGGCGCGCGAAGCATGAGGGCGAGGGTTCGAATCCCGTCAGCCCCATTCTTTTTTTTAAAAAACTTTTTCCAAGCGAATTTTGCACCTTTTTTTTTACTTTTCCTTTTTTTAATTAAGGGCTTATTTTACTCCGAATTTTGTTCTTGTTTTGACTTTTCCTATTCTTAATTAGTTTAGGGTGACTAACTTTTTCTTTCTTTTTTATTTTTAACCTTTTCTATGTTTTAAAACCTTTTTCACTGCCCACTTTTATGGGATTTTTTCTTTTAACAAAAAGAGGAAATCATTCTTCTTCTTCTTGTTTCAAAGAGAAAGCAGCCAGCCCAACAACAAACTTCAAGTTTTTTTCTTTTCAAAATCAAAATACAAAAGCAAGGTAATAAGATTTGATGTTTGATTAAAGTTAGATAATGAAAAAAAAGGGTAAGGGAAATTAGGTTTTGAGATTTTCATTAAAGCAAGGTATACGTTTATTTTTTTTATTAAAGAGTTTGAGTTAGTATACACTTGCACTATGTGATTGCTAACATGTTTATGTTAAAGGAAGTGAGCACCCACAACTTTTAAATCCTGGATCCGCCACTGTGCTCAACTTGAATGTTTTGGGCTCCAAAATTTGTTTCCAAAACTACAACCTATCATAAACTTTATCCCGTGTCTCATCAATAAGTGTTATGTCGTCCATTAATAAATAATAACATATATACATCATGTTAATTCTTCCGGAATAAATTGTGTTAACTAATTATGAGTGATATATTATGTGTGTTTCTCAGACTCCAAATAATATAGGTGTAAAACTAAAAAATGTGGATTGTTTAACTATAGGGGTGTTCGTGGTTCGGTTTGGATCGGTTATTGATTAAAATCAAAACCAAATCAATCTAGTCGGTTTTTTAAATTTCTAAAATCAAACCAAACCAAACGAAAAAAATAACTGTCGGTTTGGTTATTGTTAGTATGGTTTGGTTTTGTTCAGTTTTTCTGGTTTGTTCGGTTTGAAAGTAATAATTTTTTTGAGGACGTACGTATCTCAATAGACACAAACACCTAGTACATGAACAATTCACAGAAAAGCTACTATTGGTTCAATTAAGTAATTAAGCAATACTAGAGTTATCATTACCCGAACAGAAAGTGTGACGATTTTATCTAAAGTAGGGTAAGTAAAGAATAAAATGGATTTTGATGGACTTGGACTTAGAACTGTTATAGTTGGACTAAAGTGTTGGCTTGAGAAAAATGGTAAAGTTAAAGACTTAAGTTAATTAAAATTTTACAAAATATTTATATTTTATTTATGAATAATTATAAAATGTATATATCTAATTTATCAGTTTGGTTTGATTATTTTTACGGTTGTTTTTAGTAAAACCAAATCAAATAGTATCTATTTTCAAAATTTAAAACCAAACCAAATATCGATTGTTTTAATCAATTTGATTCGAATTACGATTCGATTTGATTTTTTAATCATAACCATGAACAATCCTAAGTTTAACTGTATTTCAAATGGTGAAATTATGAAGAAAAGAAAACCAATCATAACGGAAACCATATTTGTTGCTAATAATATAGATTCAAAATTTTATAAGAAATCAAATTTGAAAAGTAGTTGTACAAAGAAATATTCAAACAATTTTTTGTTAGAATAATTTATCTCTTCACACGCAAACAAAAATGTAACCAGGTTGGACTCCGTCATCTTCTGTCGTTGGGTTGTCAACTACTAATTACGAGTAGTATTTTCAATTCTAAACCGACTTACTATTAATCTAAACCTTCATTTTCACACCTATATACAGGGTGTGAAAGAATACAAAAACTCGACCGAACCGAACCGATCGAATTGAATTGAATTGAATCGATTAATATTATTTTTTCAATAAATTCGTAAATTTTTATTCAAGTGTATAATCGTTCCGAACAAATGAAATGTTCTTTTTAATTTATGAAAAAAATCAAAAAAATTCGAACCGAATCAAATAACCTTACACGTATGTAAATATGTTTAATATATTAACAATATTTTAAATTTAATATATAAATATATTTTATAATAATTTTAAATATTAATATAACCTAGATCATGGGCCTCTAGCGACTACACAATTTTAGATCTTTGCTCTTTAATTAACATTTACTTAATTAAGTTTAAAATGAAAAGATATTGTAATAGATACTCTATCAAACAATACAACAAAACATATGTAAACACTCCTATTAAATGTTTAAGATCAAACAATACTTAAAAACCCAAAAACCGATAAATCGAATCGATAATACTTAAAACCGAACCGAACCAATCGATACACCCGTTGCAAAAGAAACATTCAAACAATTTTATTTTATTTTTGCGAAAAGGGTGAAATATGCCCCTAAACTATTCGAAAAGGTCTAGATATACCCTCTGTTTAAAGTTTGGCTCACTTATGCCATCGCCGTCCAACTTTTCGCATAGATATGCCCTTATGGACGTTAGATGGTCTGCTCGACATATCCAACTCATTTTCCATTTCTTTAAATGTCACATGGAATTGTCATGTCATTTTAACCTTACCACATGACATTTATATGAAAATGGAAAGGAATCATTTATGCCCCTAAAAAAATTGGACCCATAAACATCTAATCCGATCCATAAATCAACCCCCCTTTTAAATAAACTATCCGACTCGTTTACAACAATTTTGTTTAATTTTTATTTTTTTCCGTAAATCCCGAAAATGAATAATTGATTAATAAAAAATATGAAAAGTATGAAAAAAGTATAAAATTAATGCCAAAAATTCACAAATAAATATAGTAACCTTAAATTCAATAATTTTAACAATTTTTTTTAATTTTTATTTTTTTTGGCGAATCCCGAAAATGAGTAATTGATTAATAAAAAATATGAAAAGTATGAAAAAAATATAAAATTAACGCCATAAATTCACAAATAAATATAGTAACCTTAAATTCAGTAATTTTAACAATTTTTTTTGGCAAATCCCGAAAATGAGTAATATATTAATAAGAAAAGGAAAAATATGAAAATATATATATATAATTTATGCCAAAAATTCACAAATAAATATAGTAACCTTAAATTCAACAATTTCAACAATTTTTTTTAATTTTTATTTATTTTGGTAAATCACGAAAATGAGTAATTGATTAATAAAAAATAGGAAAAATATGAAAAAAATTATGAAATTAATGTCAAAAATTCACAAATAAATATAGTAACCTTAAATTCAAAAATTTCAACAATTTTTATATATATATTTTTTTTCATATTTTTTATTAATCAATTACTCATTTGAGGGATTTACCGAAAAAAATAAAAATTTTAAAAAATTTGTTGAAATTGTTGAATTTAAGGTTACTATATTTATTTGTGAATTTTTGGCGTAAATTTTATATATTTTTTTTCATATTTTTTATTAATAAATTACTCATTTTGGAGAATTGCTGAAAAAAATAAAAATTAAAAAAAATTGTTGAAATTGTTTAATTTAATGTTACTATATTTATTTGTGATTTTTTTTGGCGTTAATTTTATATTTTTTTCATATTTTTTATTAATCAATTACTCATTTTTGAGATTTACCGAAGAAAAATAAAAAATTTTAAAATATTGTTGAAATTGTTGAATTTAAGGTTACAATATTTATTTGTGAATTTTTTGCATTAATTTTTTATTTTTTTTCTTCTTATTTTTTCTATTTTTTATTAATCAATTACTCATTTTCGAGATATACCAAAAAAATAAAAATTTAAACAAAATTGTAGAAAATGGGTCGGGTAGTTTATTTTTAAGGGGGGTTGATTTATGGGTCAGATTAGGTGTTTATGGGTCCGAATTTTGTAGGGGCATAGTTGATCTTTTTTCATTTTCATATAAATGTCATGTGATAAAGTCACAATTTCATGTGGCATTTAAAGAAATGAAAAATGAGCTGGATATGTCCAGCAGACCAACTAACTCTCATAAGGGCATATCTATGCGAAAAGTTGGACTGCGAGGGTATGAGTGAACCAAACTTTAAATGGAGATATATCTAGACCTTTTTGAATAATTTAGGGGCATATTTGATCCTTTTTCCTTTTTTTTAAAGAAAGAATTTTCTCTTACACGCTTAGAAAAAAATATATATAACCAGCTGGAAACTCAAGTCACATTTCCTGTTTTCTTCCTCCGTCCTTGAGTTGTCAACTAATTATTAGCCCACACTCTACACTAATTATTACGTATTAAATTCTTTTATTTATTGTTTCGCTTAACCGACTCCCCGTATTTCACTCCTATAAATACATTCTCTTTCGTTCTCAATTTTTCATAATCAACTCACATTTCCATTTCCTCTTAGCCTCTTCTTATATACCTCTGTTTGTGCTACCTCCACTTTTCTCACTCAAAAATCTCATTCTTAAAAACTAGAATGGCATACTCAAAGGTGATTATTGCTCTAATGTTGGCATTTGTTGCCGGATCTGCTTTCGCACAAGCACCGGGAGCATCTCCGAAGAGTTCTCCGGCACCGGTAGCATCACCACCGGTGGCGACTCCTCCTCCTACAACATCAACACCACCTATCGTTGCCCCTGCAAATGCTCCTACTACTGCATCTTCTCCATCGGCATCTCCACCAGCTCCACCAACTGTCGAGACTCCGGCGTCGTCTCCTTCCGGTTCTGCTTCTCCTCCATCCATTGCTGCCGCTCCCGGAGGTTCTCCTAACTCTGCTTCCTTGAACAGAGTCGCAGTTGCCGGATCTGCTGTTGTAGCTGTCTTTGCTGCTGCTTTGATGCTCTAAATCTCTGATCTGTGAAATATTTTGCATTTTTTTCATTCGCCGGAATTGATGGAGTTAGGGTAGTTGATTTATTTGTATTATATTGTTATTGTTGAATATTGTTACGGAATTCTTTATTTATTTATGGAGAGCATTATGATTATGATTTCCTCGTTGTACTTTGTTTTGTGTGGTCGTCTGTTTATTCCTCTTTGAGCTAGGAGGAATTTATTAACAACAATTAACATAACCAATAGAAAGTAAAATAGCAACAATAAAATAATATGATAAAATATACTGTAATACACAATATATGAGTATGACAATAGATAACAAAAGTCAGACAATACAAACTCTATCCCTACTAACCTTCTGTGCTAGTATGTGATTTTACTCCTTTCTATCTAGATGTCTTTGATAATACGAAGTTATATCATGTCTTGTCTAAATATTCTTTTTCAATATGTTTTTTGATCTACCTCTAATCTGACGTGTATCTCCTACATCAGCCTCTTGCACCGCCATATTGGGTGTTTGCGTATTTCCTCTTCATATGTCTATTTAATCTCAGTTTTACTTTCCACATCTTGTCCGCCACAGAAGCTACTCCCACCTTCTCCTAGATGACCTTATTTCTAATTTTATCGCTCCTAGTATATCCACATATTTATCTCAACATTCTTATCTCCGCAACATGAATCTCCTGAACATATAAATTCTTGATTGGTAAGCATTCCACTCTATGCGAAAAGACCGGTTTCACCATCATTTTGTAAAACTTACCTTTAAGTTTAGGGTTGGGGTGTGACATAACTCTTCCTGAAGTAATCGCATTAACTCATTATGAGTGATATTTCATGTGTGTTTCTCACACTCCAAGTAATATATTTATTTGGAGAATGAACATTTTTGACCCATTATATAACAAAATAAAGATATTTTTGGACCAAAATATTGATGACTAGAGCATTTAGGACCAAACTACAAAGGAATGATATTTTTGTTCCTTTCACATAGTTTAAGGACATTTTTGAACTAAAGTATTGATAATAAGGACATCTTTTAGACAAATTATAAACGAAAGACATTTTTATTCCTTTCACATAGTTTAAGAATATTTTTTATCATTTTTCCAAGATAATATTAATATATGCACAATCTTATCCCTCTTTCTCGATGGTGAAATTTTGAAGAAAAGAAAACCAATCATAACTGAAACCATATTTGTTTGCTAATAATTTAGATTCAAAATTTTATAAGAAATCAAATTTGAAAAGTAGTTGTACAAAGAAATATTCAAACAATTTTTTGTTAGAATAATTTATCTCTTCACACGCAAAACAAAAATGTAACCAGCTTGGACTCGGTCATATCTTCTGTCGTTGAGTTGTTACGAGTGCTATTTTCAATTCTAAACCGACTTACTACTAATCTAAATATTCATTTTCCCACCTATAAATACACTCTTCTCTTCTCCTTTCTTCAAATTCAAAAGTATTCACAACTCACATTTCCATTTCCTCCTCTCTGTTTGTGCTTTTTCTACTTTTCTCTTAAAAGCAAAAATGGCATACTCAAAGGTGATCATTGCTTTAATGTTGGCGTTTATCGCCGGATCTGCTTTCGCACAGGCACCGGGAGCATCTCCGGCAGCTTCTCCGAAGAGTTCGCCGTCACCGGTTGCGACTCCTCCTTCAACTACATCAACACCACCTGTCTCTGCTCCTACTACTGCATCTTCTCCATTGGCATCTCCACCAGCTCCACCAACTGCTGAGACTCCGTCGTCGTCTCCTTCCGGTGCTGCTTCTCCTCCATCAATCGCCGCTGCTCCCGGAGGTTCTCCTACTGAATCTCCAAACTCTGCTTCCTTGAACAGAGTCGCCGTCGCCGGATCTGCTGTTGTTGCTGTCTTTGCTGCTGCTTTGATGCTTTAAATCTCTGATCTGTGGGATATTTCGCATTTTTTTCATTCGCCGGAATTGATGAGTTCACGCTTTAATTTATGGTTTAGATATAGTTTCACTACAGCTGTTGATTGATTTATTTGTATTATATTTTTATTGTTAAATATTATTACGGGATTCTTTGTTTATTTATGGAGAGTATTATGTTTCTCATTTCCGTTTTAACTGTGTTCTTTGAATAAGCAAAGCATACAATATAAAGCAAAAAATATTTATTCGAATGAATTATTATAGATTAGTAGATTACACGCCTAAACCAACACAACCGCAATTAATTCATATTTTTTTTCAGAAAGACAAACTTGATTTCTAAAATCTCTATATAATTAATACAACAAAATCTTCACCATTAATGCAAAAATAGCAGATGTGAATACTGTTTACTGTAAAAACTATTTATCATGAGTCTTCCATTTATTGATTAGAATATTTTCACTATAAAATATGAAAGGTTATTTTTTTTTTACCGTTCGATACATTATTTGAGAAAGATTATTGCATATGTTACTTCCTACCATCCAAATTTATGATAGGTTATAATAATATATCCCCTTTGCCCATTTTAATCGTTATTATTGTTCTTTTCGAAAGTTAATTTGACTAATTTTCAAGTTAAATTAGATTATATTAATTTGATATTTTGAATATTCAAAAACTATATGAAAAGTATTATATGCAATTTTTTGTATATCAATATGATGAAAAATACATCATAAAATATTAGTTAAAGTTCTTATAATTTGAGTAAAAAAAAGGAAACGATTAAAAGTGAAGGTAGTAATATAATTTGCAGATATCGAATCAAACATAAAGCTTTTTACAATACTTTATTCGTATGCTCTTTCATTTATATGCCAATTTCTTTTTTAAGTTCCGTCTAAAAAAAATATCTTGGCCTTTTGTAATTGAAAATAATTTTATTTCGATTTTTTTTTATATTTAATATAATTACTTATAAAAACATAAATAATTAAAAAGTGTTGTAGATTATAATTTTTAATTTTTTTTCTTCTCTTTAGTAAATTTAATACCTAAATAATATACAGTAATACATAAATTAAAACACAGGACGTTATACTATATTTTATATGATTTCTAAATAGTACAAATACAAATAATGTCCGATTACATCATCAAAATAACAAAACTTTAACCATCAAAATTTGGACTTATATTACTCCCTCGTTCCATTTTATACTACACCCTTCCCTCTTTAGTCCGTTTTAAAAAGAATTAGAAATAAATTAACTTTAAAATATCATTTTACCCTTAATAACATAATTTTCAACTATAAAAATATCTACGAATTATTTTAGACCACAAATTCTAAACAAATGGTAATGGGAAGGAGGGGTATATCAATTTGTAATGTTGAAGAATTTTTTAAGCGGTGCTGTTTTTTTATATTTATATGTTTTACTGATGCGGTTGTCTCCACGTATTCATGAGCAAACTTGTCATCTAATTGGCACCTTGCACGTATTAAGCCAACTGTCACCGTTTCGAGCTTAGTTTTGTGTCCATTGTATTTGTACCAATTTACTGATAATTAGAAACAGAAGAGTCAAATCTGAAAAAAGAAGAAGAGAAGAGTCAGAATCTGAAAAAAAAAAAAAAAGCATGAAAAGTTGTTGGAGGTAGTGGGGACCCATGGAGATTCGAGCGGGACAAGTAAAAGCACAAAAATGGTAACTGGCCGGAGCAATGGTGATGAAAAAAATTTCTGGAAAATTATTATTCGATTAGGGCTTAGAAAAAATAGAATGGGTCGAAGGAAGTTGGAGATAAAGCGAATCGAATCGAAGAGTAATAGGCAAATGTCGTTTTGTAAACGCAGCAAAGGTTTAATGAAGAAAGCAAAAGAAATTTCCATTCTCTGTGATGTCGATGTTGCTGTTGTTATAATTTCTAATCGTGGCAGGCTCCATGAATTCTCCAGCACCAACAGGTTCTTCTTCATTATTATTCTGATGTACTGCGGTTTTTTTTTTGCATGTGATATTCAAAGATGTGTTGCGCGCACTGAAATTGTTTGAAACTAAATCGACATGCTTTTTTCAACTATTAATGTCAGAAAGCACAATGTTTGATAAACCAGGAGTAATAACTCGAATCTGAAATCTTAATCATCCCTAATATAATCAAGCAAACACCTAACATAACATAAAGTGCTTGATTAAATAACCCTAAGATAGGCCCCAAAGTGTCATTAGCCACTTTTGGAAAGTTCAATTGTTGCCTAATCATCACTGCTATTGCAGTTTATATGTATGGTGCTTTGTTTCCCGATCTTCCTACCATTCCAACAGTTGTAGTATAAGATGGAATCCTCCTAAGCATCATTGAACACTTTCCGCTACATTAAGAGCAAACCAAGTGTGTGTATATTCTTAATTTGTTTGGTACTGGTATTGTAGGTATAGATTAGGGGTCATCATCCAAATTTGTCCTCAAATTTTTATTACTTACAACAAAAGTAGATGAATCACTAATGTTTGAATAAATCATGCCCTAGGAAATTCAATCTTATAAGCGTTTATCATTAATGTGCTCAAGAACTTGGAAGGGCCTTCTTCCCTTAGTAGTAGCTTATTTTCTTCTTTGTGGGAACCTTTCTCCCTTCAAATGACTCCAAACTCATTTTCCGGGTTCAAAAATCATCCTCTTTCTTAATTTGTTTGCTTTGGTATTCATTTTCTCAAGTTGCCTTCTAGCATTCTCATGAATTTTCTTCATGGTTTCAACTCTCTTCTTGGCATCTAAACTCACAATAATTTTTCGAGACAAAGTCGAAGAGAAGAGAAGAGAAGATTAAAACCATACACATTCAAATAGTGACATATCGATAGAAGAATGAATAGTACAATAATAAGCAAGCTCCACTATAGGTAAGTGGTTCTCCCAAGAACTAAGCTTACCCTTACCATGGCCTTAAGTATGTTATCTAATGTCCTATTAACCAATACATTTTAGGCATCCGTTTGCGGGTAACAAGAAGTATTGAACTTCAATTCGGTGCCCAACTTAATCTATAACCTTTTCTAAAGAGCTAAGAAATTTAGAATTCCTATCACTAATAATGGTGTTATGAACCCTATGCAATCAAGGACATTAGGAGCACATCATCACTTTTATGACATAATATGAAATGACGACGATAAAAAATCTATCAACTAACAAAAATGCTTTCTTCCCTTTTTTGTTCTTGCTAGGTAATCAAGCACAAAATTCATGAAAATGTCAAACATGCAAGGTGTTGTGAGTAGGAAGGGGAGTATACAAGCCCTTAAGGTTGTACCTTAAATTGAGCATTGTTACTTCAACATAACAACAACAAACCTAGTGAAATCCCATATAAAAAAAAAGTGTTCTTAAAGAATAGCTAAAGCTTAAGGTATACCAAAATGTCTCATTAAACCCTCACTATGTGCCTCTCTAGTTATAAGTTATATTTATCCAAGAATATTGAGGTTCATACACTTTACCATTTATAAGCAAATAACCATCAATCTTAGGAAGCCTTTTTTATTCACCAACCTTTGCTATTTGTCTCTCTTTTCCTTCAATGTTATCATGATTAATGTTAGGGGTGTTCATGGGTCGGTTTGGATCGGTTATTGGTCAAAACCAAAACCAAACCAACTTAATCGGTATTAAAATGATCAAAACCAAACCAAACCAAATATAATATACATTTATCGGTTTGGTGGTTATCGGTTTCGGTTTGGTTTGGTTCGGTTATTCGGTTATTAACCATACACAAAAATAAAAGAAACAATTCATTCAAAATATGAAAAAAGTGACAACAATCCATTCAAAACGAAAAATAGTTAGAATGACTTAACTACTGAACTTTCAATCACTAAATTTAGTAAACAATAAAGCTTTAAAATTCACTATATTGGCTTAGAAGGAAGAGACAATAACATTTTCAATCCCACAAAAAATTATCATAGACACTCATATACATGAAATCAATAAGATAAATGTTTTCATCTTGGGCATTTTTACTTTCAATAAGTAAATTGTATAGAAATTTTAATGAAAATATATATAAGATCTTTAAAGTTGTTTATAAAAATAATATATTAAGTATTAATAAAATATATGTATATAATTTATCGGTTCGGTTCGGTTATTTCTTCGGTTTTTTCGAATAAAATCATAACCAAACCAAATACTATCGGTTTTCAAAAATTTGAAACCAAACCAAACCCAAATAAAATCAGTTTTATTTTATCGGTTTGGTTCGATTTTTCGATTTGGATCGATTTTTATCCAAACTGTGAACACCCCTAATTAACATAATGCTCATATAGCCTAATTACATTTCTTATATGCCTCAACTTGCTCACATTTGGTAGTGTTCTCCAAAGTCAACATAGTTGAGTGACGGTGATGTTGTTCAACCCTCTTTTATGTTCATCATGGTTGTACCTAGGTTTTCCATAACTTGGTTAAACTTGATATCTCATTTCACATTTGTGCATTATCTTCTACTCCTTTAAGGTTGATTGGTTCTTCTTGTGCTAGTTGAGGTTCTTGATGAACAAACCCCATTGCTTGCCTTCAAAGTAGTTTTGGTGTTCAATATAGTTGTTAGTAGGGTTATCTGTAATGGTGTTGGTATTGTGGTTGTTCTTATGGTTGTTGTTGGCTATGTTACTCGGAAGTAGTGCTTTGTGGAGGATTCGACCCGGTGCGACAAATTTTTTTGGGGAGTTTGAGCAGCGTAGATTGTTGGTTATGGATGGTGTGATGATGGTAGAGGACGACTTGGGTAGCCTTAGAAGGGTTCATCTCTTTTAACATACGTGGTCTGACCTTTGTTGCAACACTCGAGGTAGTTGGCTAGCTGGTTGTGGAGTGGGAAAATAGTCGGGGTCATGCCTGTGCCAACTCCTTGGATTTGTTAAATAGCATTGTACCTAACCCAAGGAGTAACTTCTCATTCCTCCAAATTGTTCACCCCCGGTTCATGTTGTCAAACTTGCCCTTCAATTTTATAAGAGGTCTCATAACATCACTTGGGGATGGTTCGAGTAGACAAAAATCCTCACCATTTACCCCCTTGGTGCATATACACCTATTCGATTCAATCAATCACTCATCTATCACTCTTTCAGTTTTGACTTTTTTTTCACTCTTTGGATCTTCATTCAAGATTTTGCCTCCTAAAACTTCCAAGCCCTAAGCTTCACATGAAAACACAAGTAGAAATAAGTTATTAAGGACCCGTTTGGTAGGCGGTATTAGATAGAATAGTCCATGGATTAAAATTTAGTTCATCTAATACATTGTTTGGTTACTTTATTTAATTTAATCCATGCATTGCTTATCCACCATATGTGGTCTTATATATCTTATCTCTAGAAAATGGAGGAATAACTAATCCAAGGTTTAACAAACCTTAGATAAGACCCCTAAATGACTAAACTATCCCCTTATTTCTTTTCCTAAATTTCTTTTCTAATTTAATTTCCTCTTTATTTATACTGGAATGGCTATAAATGTTCTTTTTTAATTCTCCAAATCCGTTTTATGTAATTTAATGATTTCACTAATATTTTTTTCTCCATTTTTTCTTGATTTTTTTTATTCAAGATAGTTTGTCGATTAACCACTTGAACTATTTGTTTTTTTATTTTTTAAATAAGCTTTAGGTATTCAACAATTTAAGTAGTCTTAAATCTATCTTAAATTTAAGATATACTTGACCAACAAAAAATTAGAAATACACCGTGCCATCAATGATCTCCTTAGTGGTACATCACACCTTAAAATTAAAAAATTAATAATAATTTTATGTATATATATATATATATATTTGACTTAACTAGTTAAATGGAATAGAAAATCCTACAAAAAAAATAAAAATCTACATTGACCCAATTACATGAAATAAACAATCTTATAATAACACAAGAGTATAATAGGAAAGAAATTTTTTGTAGAGTTTTAAATGAAATACAAGATTAAGTGGAAAGTAATGAACCAAACAGTTGACAAAAAATAATCCATGCACTACTAATCCCTGGATTATCTATATTTGTATCAAACGACCCCCAAGTGTTAATAGCTTAGAATAACCAAAAAACTTGAAAAAAGTGTTAGAAATCACATATTTGAAACCAAAAATAGTGTGTTGAATTGCCTTATGTGATCATGGACAATGTTGGAATTTATTTTCCGCTACCGTGGAATATTTCTCGTGGAAATGAAGAACTAATCGCTTTGAGTACAATTCAGATTTCTGTCACAATGTTTGGATTTTGGGCACCCAAATCTAGATACTCGTTTTTCACTACGAAATGGTTTGTAGCAACACTTGAGACCATAGTTAAGCTTTGGACTTCACAATCGCGGTGTTGAATGTCATGATCTTGGAAGTTTATCAAGTTTGTAACTTTAGGTCATCCTTGGTAGTTGTCTCATCTTCAAATTTCTTAACCCAAATTTGATTCAAATGGATTCCAATCAACTCTAAACATTGGATACAAGTTCTTACAAATGTTCCCAACCAATTTTTACACCACTCAAATCCCACACTATACCTTGAATTCAAGTCAAACCAACTTTGAAGCATTCTATAGTGGTGGTCTTGGCAATTTTCTAGCTCAAATTCAAATTACTAGGAAAAACAAATCAACCACTTGCACAAATTAGTTGCAGTATCAATACAATCCACAAGCAAATCTCCCAAAAATCTTTCAGAAACTCTACTCAAATATGAAAAACAAAAAAATGATATTTTTTCCTTCTGTAATCAATTCCTATAAAGATTTAAGCTAAGAAAACAAGTAAAAGATAGCTAGACACAATATTTGATAAAATGCTAGTGATGATTTGAATAAGAAATCTTAATCACTTAGCTTATAAATACAATCAAAGAAGAGCACCAAAACCTACTAAAATCCATAAGAACAAGCTAACCTCTTGCAAATCCTTGGAAAAATTCATAAGATGACCTCTAAATCTCACAAGATGATTCTCCAAATTCATAACAAGATTATCAAAATAAGCTAGGGTTTAGGGTATTTATACTAGAGCAAAATGATTCAATGAAGTGCCTAAAATAATCCTAATATAAGCCCCAAAGTGTCATTACACTCTTTTGGAGAGTTCAACTACTACCAAGTATGGGTGCCTGTTGTAGGTTAAAGCCTTAAAGAAGAATTGATCCGTTGTACTCCCTCCGTTTCACAAAGAATGGTCTAGTTTGACTTGGCACGGAGTTTAAGAAAATAAAGAAGACTTTTGAATCTTGTGGTCCTAAATTAAAGTTAAAAGTTATGTCAAATGTATAAAATTGCCCTTTAATCTTGTGGTCTTAAACATGCCACGTGGAAAACTGAAATTAAAATGTTACCAAAAAAAGAAAGAGGTCATTCTTTTTTAAACAGACTAAAAAGGAAAGGAGGTCAATTCTTTTTTAAACGGAGGGAGTAGTAATTTTAAGAGAAAAGTTGAGGTATGTAAGGTTAGCCCTCACTTTCCCTGTTATGACATGACTTCCTCATCGATGTTTTCCCTTCTTCTATGAGCCTATGTAATCCATGTTCCATATAATGCTATGAGTTCTCTATGAGATGTTTCCCTCATGACTATGTATTTCTTAGTTGTTGCTTTCATTCCTATGTGCTTATCATGCCGCCATGTCAAGTTCATACGTCTCTTATGGAAATGTCCAGCTACATGAATGCTAAAAATAACAATTGAGGCTAGCACTTCTTCCTGACTTAGTGCATGGGCTTATATTAAGCATCCAAAGCTTATTTTGAGGTCGAGATTCATGAGATGGTGATCGAAAGCCAAGAGTTCTCATTGACACCATTGCATGTGAGACGTGTAGGTTGTTTTAAGCACTGTGGTGTTTGGGATTTACTACTTGGTTGGCCTCACATGAGGTTTGTGTGTTTTGTTGGCTAGGGGAAAGGATTGGTGTAGAGAAACACCATTGTTTGGGAGTTTTGGAGCTTGATGCTCATCGGGTGTTCGGTAGATTGCCCATATGACTCTGGCTCTATGTTTTGTTGCTAACGCATAGTGGTCAAATGTGTAGAGATCATGATATGGTGATATAAGGTCCTTTTATGCGTTCGTGCTTAGTGCAGTTCCATGTTTGTGATGCTTTTGTGCCAGAAAGTCAACTTGGAGTATTTACGCACTTGCATTTGTGACGATGTGATCACGATGCCCAGTTTCTCGCTACTAGTGGTTCGAGTCTCATGATCACTGTAATCTACCTAATCTACCTGAACACAAAATCTACATCTGATGACAATTGTCCAAGGCTTCCCAAATCATTTCCAAACTCCATTTTCGGTCTTCTTTCCATTCGAGTAGTGTGTAGCATAAGATGGGATCCTCTAACGGACCATTGAACACTTTCCACTTCATTTATAATAGTCCCAATACTTGTATCCCCTTTGCTTGGCCATGCGTAAACGATCTTGAAGGTGTAGGTGTAGGTCTGAGGTCATCACATGGCAAATGACTTAATGCCTCATAAACCTTCAGTTGTAAAATCTATTCGATTTTGTATCTCAATAAGGGGTTATTGAGATCAAATCCTACTAGATTATCACAATGGCTTACATATTGGATTTTGTTCTCTATGATTACACCACCTTAGTTGATGTTTTACTAAGCTTATTGAATGGCTTCCTTTCTTGTTGTCATGATCCAAATCTGGCACCTAGGTCGTAAGGCACCTAACGAGATACTACTCATAAGGTGAAAGCCTCTAAGTTAAAACATGTGATAACTTAGAATAAAGCCTTAAACCAGCTATATATATATATATATAATATATAATAATGAAGTGCTAAGTCTACTAAGAGGAAGAGTCCTCCATGATCTATTGGAGGCTCATCTCGACTGCAGTCCGAGGCGAATCTAGAATTTGAAGACTTCGGGTGCATCAATAATATCTTAGCTCAAATATGAGCTCTAAGTTAAACTTAAAATAAAAATAATGAAAAAGGGCTTTAGCTGGGATTTGAACCCCGGTCTCAATGGTGGTTTCTCTAGCTTATACCAACAACACAAGGACACTCCTATACGTTTCATGGGTGCACTGTTAACTATATTTTAGTTTCTGTCAGTTTCTCAAAATAGATAATACATATATTTTCCGAAGTTAGCGGATGCACGTACACCTCCTCCTAAGGGTGTGGGTTCCCACTGGAATGACTGATCAACATTGGAGTCATTGATCGGCCAACTGATCACCACCACCATCTGCTCCCCTGCACACACCCAAACAACAACAAACGTTAGACTAAAGATCCATCAAGATCATGGACTTGCCTCTAAGCTTACTCTCTGGGCAAGTCTTTAGAAATCATTGGTAATTCATAAAGGCATAAACAAAATAAATCAAGTATAATAATGATATACAAGTAAAGCAACTGAACAGAAATCACCGATACAGACTGCTATTGAGCATAGGTGCATGACTTGTCCGTCCATACCCATCTTCGGTGCATAGGTTCCTAACTTATCTATCTCGAGCAGTGCAACAACTATCCCGTCTTACCTAGTATCCTCCACACAAGCTAACTAGCCTCTTACCAAGCATTATCAGTGCATACTCAATCAAGTGATAATAAATGCTGAATATCTAATTAACCATCACAACATGCTCATATCAATAAGAAGTATTAAGCAGTGCAAAAACAAACAAAGCGGCCCTCGTGGTCCAACTAAATTCTTCCAAATCTATCCGACCTGGCTCATGCTTGTCCACTCGCATGAACTAAATGGTTAAAATGCACATACGGAAACACATATAGCTTTGTTGATGTTGACTTTGGGTTCCTTCATTTTGTCATGAGATTTTCTCTTAGCGACCACTTCTGAGTTGGAAGTGGTCCTTCATCTGAATGGGACCACTGTTGGAGTTTGTTGAGGCAGATGGATCCTTAGCACTTATTATTGTCTCAATTTTTTTTATCTTATTTTGGGGAGGTTTGAGTATCATTCTCTCTTGTGCCATGTGCGGATTCATAGTAATAATCCTATTCTTCTTTCCTTACCCTTTTCCAACAGTAGTTATTTGACTATTACCTGAGATATTCCCCAAGTTGTTGTCCGCCTGCATTTCTACTTATTGATTGCCATAGTACTACTATTTTTCCTATCTTTGTCTCCTGGATGGTCTGGTTCCTAGTATCTGCATGTGCATGTCTTATCTCACTTTTTCCAATCTCAGGTATTGTTTCATTTTGGATATCAATCATAACCTCGTAGATAAGTGGCCTTGGTGATATCAATCTCCACTTTTGTTTTAGCTGTAGCAGGTCTTGTTTTTGCAAGTGTTGCTTTATCAATTATAATGGGTATGCCTATTGAAGCACAACTTGTCACAAAGCATCCCACTCAAAAATATGCCATCTCAAGTCTGGAAATTTAATCCATATTGCAACTAAGATAATTTCCACATTGAATTGGATGTTTGTAGTCCATTTCAGATCTTCATTTGCATACCAAGGATTAGGAGAAACTTCCTACTATAGACACTCCTATGGTCTTCTTCTAGTGCAAAGTCAATCAAGAAGTGATTGAGATCCTAGGCCCCTATCTGAACAGAGGGATATGGTCCTACGGAAATCCAAAAAGATTCTTTCTTCTTGGGAACTTACCGATGACAATCCATCGACACGTTTCAGCAAGCATTGCGTGTTCCTCCTCCGTGAAACGGACCACTGGTTTTCCATCCACTAGGTCATATGGTCTGTGCTGTAAACAAACTTTTTTCCTTGACACCTAGTGTTATCAACACTAGGGACTATTCCCAATTTGCTGAGTTAGGCCAATCATGGATTGGGAATTTTGCTGAACCAGAAGGCGAAAGCTTGCATTAGAGCATTGGGTGGGTCAGGGGGGGCCAGTGGATGGTCGGGAGGCTGGCCGAAGAGATCCATACTAATCATTTCTCTAAATGTTACCATTAGAGTCCTATAGAAGAAAATAAGAGAGGGGAAAGGTAGAAAGAAAGCTAACGTTCTCTCTTCAGTGGAAGTGACTGATGATATACACTACTAAACTAAAAGGGGCTTCCCTTTTGGTATCTATGCAGAGGGTCTTGTATTTTCGATGGTTTAGTGCCTAATGCTCAAAGAGAGATATAACATCATAAAATATGTTCACAATTTTCTGAAGCACTCTAGTTTAAACCCTACACAAATTGGTCTGCTCATAACATTTTCCTTATACTTACCCGCCAGCAATCATATCTGATGATATATATTCCAGTCTGACAGGGATCCTTCAACGATACGAAACCCACATCGAAGCAGAAATCCAGGCTGCAGAGGTATTTGATTAGTTGACTGTTATCCAGTTATATTCTAGTGAATTAGATTTTCTCTAGATACTTGAAATAAGTGCATTATCTTGCATATATAAAGATCTCAATCAATTTGGTTATTCTTTGCCTCGCTCTGATGAGTATTAAGTAACTCTGAACTTGTATCCTACCCAAAAATAAATGATGCATAGCTTGAACTGGTCAGAGATCAATATCTAGCTGGAACTATTTCCAGATGTTGTGAAATACATGTAATTTCCTGCATTTTTACCAAGTCCGAAGATACTAAATTACATGTTAGGTTTAGTGTGCCACCTCTAGGACTGGAAGGTCCAAATTATAAATGATGTTTACTCTTCATCATAGTGCATCATAGATCATGCTGCTATTCGACTAAATATATCTATAAAAAAAAAAAAGGATCTTGTTGCCCGACTAAAATGACTTATGCTAGACATGTTTAGTATTTTGTCAAATCCTGGATTTTTCATTCATGTAGCTGATACGGTTGATTAGTAAGTTATCATATCGATTCATTGCGTATTTTGCAATGTAGCCACAGTTATCATTTGAGTGTTATTCAATGTGGTCTTGAATAATCAAATACATTTTTTATGCTGAAAGTTTTCTGATCATTCTGAGGTGTATATAGCACTCTAAATACTCAAGCATGACAACGGGAGAACTACTAGAAGAAACAGAAAGGTACTGATCTTAAACTCCACTTTTATTTCTTAAAGCTTATACGACTGATCCGCTGTCTCAATTCGACAGGCAACTCGAGAAAACTAATGCTGATGGTCTTACTGTGTCTGACCTTATCCATTTGGAAAACGAACTTCAAACTTCTCTAATACAAATCAAATCTAGAAAGGTCTTTCTAAATTATAATGTTTTATAATCTGGTTCTCAGTTAGTTAGTACCTGAGAATGAAGCAACTCTAAATAGTTTTTGTTTTGTGCAGACACATTTGATGCTTGAATCTGTTAAGGCTCTTCATGAGAAGGTATGTTTTCATTTCCATCGGCACATCCTGAAAACTAGTTCTCCATTAGACCGCACGTGTCATGATACACAGAAGCGGAGCTAGGTGGAGGTTCATGGGTTCGGACGAACCCACTAGCTTATCGTAGACCCTGTATTTATATCAGAAAATTAAATACATATATATGTTATTAACTAGTAAACCCCTAACAAAATTAATTGACAGTTCAATGGTAAGTGAAAATACTTCTGACCACTAGTGTTGTGGGTGGTATGAAACCCCACTATCAACATGCTTTACAATATTTTTCTCTTCTGTCCTAAAATTTAGAACTTTCAAACTCTTAATTTTGGCTCCGCTTCTGATTATTGAATACCCCTTAATTTTTGCAGGAAAAACTGCTGCAAAAGGAAAAGAAACATCTGGAGAAAAATGTAAATCTTACCTCACAAATCTTCTCTTCTGATATAAAAAATAATTAGACATCTTTCATGTTTTTTTCTTTCTAATTAACTAAGTAATACGAATACAGAGAGCTCGGATGAAGAAAAACAGAAAAGTGAACGAAATGTCTGACCTTCCACCACAGAGGGTGACCCTGAGTTTTCTCTAGTGATTTATCATTGTATTTGTCAAATAAAATAGCCTTTGCAGTGGCTGGCTCCAGGTGAATAACCGGCGGCACCCTGTATAAAGTATCATTTGTACCTGAAATACCAAATCCAGGCAAAGTCTAAATACTAGTTATTATGATCTTAAAATTGAAAGGGTGAAGGTGATCTTCAGCCCACATGTTTGTGTATTTTATATATATTCAACTTTTTTCGTTGCGTATCATGACCTTATTTTTGTGTCTCTGAAGTTGTATATAATGATTAGTAAGCTTCAGCAGTGTATAAATTCGTAAAACTGGAGGCAGTGAGCAGTACATAAAGGAAAGTCGGTTGTTGGACTTCATATGCATATATATTATATAAATAAAGAATAGTGAAATTTATCACGTTGGCTGTGGTGGCTATGGTGGAGTGATAAATTTCGATTACGGAGTCGCTTTTGTTTTTTATTAATTAATATGAGATCAAACAGATTCTGAACATTCGCAGTACGAGTTTTACGACGCACGGTGACAGTTAAAATTTTATTAGAAGTACGAAAAAGAAGTCAAAGAAAATTAATAATATATTAATAATATTTTTGTTTTAATTTAACTTACGCAAAGTTTAAAATAAGTTATTTAATATTTGTGTAACTATAAATTATTTCATTAAGTAAAATTGATATTTTAAAAAGTTTAAATTATTATTAAATATAAATTATATCATTCATTTTGAGTCGGATAAAAAGAAAAATAAATCATATAAATGAAACAGAAAATAATGTTTTTCTACATTAAATGAACCTCTCAACTCTATCCTCAAAGACGGGATAGGTATCTTTTAGTTAGTTCCAAAAAATATATATATTTGTATATTTAGGAACCATTTTAAATTTTAAATGTCAATTTTATTCTTATTAAAAAAAAATTATAACTATAAAAATAATTATGACTTATGTTAGATCACAATTTTAAAATCTTTATTTTTGTCTTAAATTATATATGTCAAATAAAATTAACTTATTTAATAAATTAGAATGAAATAAATATAAAATCTCGCAAATTCTAATAGTGTCTATCAACACGTGGAAGCAGTAGTACGTAAAGGTCAGAGTAGAAAAGGATAGAATGCTTAATTAGTAGGTAACGTGTTGGGTGGGTGTGCAGTGTGCAGATGCAGTTCAAAAATTGATCTTAAATTATAGGGAAAAGGGCCTGATATACTTTTTAATTTTGTCATTTAGAGCTGATATATCTCTCGTTATAAAAGTGGTTCATATATATCCCTATTGTTATACAAATGGCTCACATGTACCCTTTTTCTTTAACGGAAGTGAAAAAAATTGTTTTAGTTTAATTATTTTTAAAAAAATATAATGAATATGGGTATATTTAATCCTCCTCAAACATATATTATTATTTTTTAACTTTTTTTTGTTTTAATGACTAATTTAGATTTATTATTTTGATGGTCAAATTTATTTAAATTTTGTTAATATTCTTCTAAAATTTATTATAGATGACCCATTTTTTTTCTTCAAATACAAAAACTAAATTACAGTATATCCGAAAAAAATAGTTTTAAATTATAATATAGCCACGAAAAAATAGTGTTAAATTTTTTTCTTTAGAAATGGCCGATACAATATTAATAAATTACTCGTATAAGTATTTCTTCATTCTTAATAAAAAAATTTGATTTTAAATCTGAATATAAAGTCATCTTCTATATAGAATGGTTTACTTTTAAAAATGAGTCTTCAGACTTAGACAGTCGTCATTTCTCACTTTATACTCCCTTCGTCCCATTTTATGTGAGGTACTTTGATTCGACACAGAGTTTAAAAAAGAAAAAAAGACTTTTAAAACTTGTGGTTTAAAATAAATGATAGAAATTTGTGTGCCTGTAAATCATTTTATTAAAGGGTAAAATAGACATTTTATAGTCAAATTATTACTTAATATAAAAATGTGTCATTCTTTTTTAGACTGACTAAAAAAGAAAGTGAGTCACATAAATTAAAACAGAGGGAATAATGTTTTTATAAAATTGTTCATGAATCAAAATGTGAACGTCCTTTTAAAAATTTACACATTCTTTTAGATCGAAATGAAGTGGACAATTTATGTCGATACTAGCACCTATTTTAGAACAAAACATATTACAGACTATGTCGCTTATTAAACCGAATAAACCACTCCCTTCGTGACAACTTATGCAAGAGGCGGATCCAACTGGATGCACGTGTATTCGTTAATTTTGAAAAAAAATTATTTGTATGTATATATATCTATTTTGAGAAACTGGCATAAATTAAAATATAATTAACAATGCACCCATGAAGAGTATAAGAGTGATGGTGTGCTACTGGTACAAGCCAAAGGTATCACTTGCGAGACCTGAATTCGAATCCAGCTAGACCCCTATTTTCATTGTTTTTATTTTAAGTTTATCTTATAGTTCATATTTAAGCTAAGATAATATTAGTGCACCCGAGTGATATTTTTTCATCATATTAATACGGATGTTTATACTTTTCTGTGTCTCAAATTGTATACTAGTACATTTTGAAAGTTAAAATTTTCAAAATTCTGATCATAAATTTATTATTTTTAAAACTTTTGTTTAGTAAAAAATTATATATATTTATATAAATTATAGTGTGTTCAGATGGAGGAGTCCAAATTGTGAACCAATAGAATAAATTTCCAGCAGTGTAAAGTCGGTCAAATTAATTATCCCACGTAGTCGTTGGGTGGCTGATACTATACTAATAAAAAATTTCGAATGTGAATGTAGATGTAAAAGTATTTTTTGATTGAGAACTTTAATTTTTAAGATAAGATTTTTTATGCAAATTCAAATTAATTGATGTAAGATAAATATTTATATCTCAAGTTTTTTTTTAAAAAAAAATCTATTTATATCTCAAGTTATATGATATATTTTTTATTTTTAATCAGTCTAAAAAAGAATGATACATTTACTTAATAGAATTTAATTTTAGAATGCTTATTTTATCTTTAATGAGATGATATATAATCACACAAACAACTATGATTCATTTTAGACCATAATTTTTTTTTAAAAATCTTTCTTTCTTAAATTTTTTGTAGTTATACAATAGCATATGAATTTGGACGAAGAAAATAACAATTTAACTCTAAAATACTCATTTTATCCTATAACTTATTTTAAATCACAAATAACCATCTCTTTTCCCCTTTTTGTTAACAACACTTTAATTTTGACTTTCTGTGCGACATATTTAATACCATAAAATAAAAATAAAAATGCCATACAAATAAATTAAACCAGAGAAGTATTATATAAAAGAAAAATTCAAAATTGAAACTGAACAATTGAAGCTGCACAAATTTTATCATTGTATTTCAGTATATGACATGTATCTCACTAAATAAAAGTGTGATACATTAAAATACAGTGACATATAAGTATGTGGTATATATGAAGAGTATATATATATGTGTGTGTGTGGGGTAGAGTAACATAAATACTCCGTCAGTTTAAAAAAAAAATGAACCTAATTTTTTTTTTGTCTATTTTAAAAAGAATAACTTTTTTATTTATGTGGCCCACCATTTTCTATTCCTCCGAAGAGATTAACTTTTGTTTTTCTTTTTATAATAAATTATGAGCTGTGAAAATTAAGTCAAATGCAAATAATGAAATAAATTATGAAGCATGATAGATTAATGGAGTGATTATTGAGATTTTTGTGAAAAATAAGTTGACGTTGATAAATTATTTCGAAATCGATGACGTTGATAAATTATTTCGAAATCGATGACGAAGAGAAATCATGAGGATTCAAATGAATTATATCGCATTTTCTAATATTATTTTATAACTTTAATGGCTGGTGATGTTTGTTGATTGAAGTGACCGAAATAGAGATGGGCGAAGGTTGCCTTTATAACTCCGATGTCCAATTTTTTTTTCATTCTTGCAAATTTGATTAGCAAATTCAGTTTTTTTTTATAAAGAACGAAAAACAAAAATGAAGAACCAAAACAAAGTTTAAAATGATTAAAATGAGGTGAAGAAGAAGACCATTGCTGGTATAGCCTACATGGGTGGGGTGGGTTTGCTTTCATTTTGAGTATTATAAGACATTATTTTGAATAAAAATTTATTTTTAGTTATTTTAATTAATGCAATGCCAAGTGTCATTAGAAGGAAAAAAGGTACAAGTTTATTATTGATAAAGAAAATATATATAAAAATTGGGACATGTTCACGTGCTTCTATGCGGTGAGATGCACTTATTTTGCCACATCAGTATTTTGTGCTTAATAGAGACATGTTTTGAATAATTCAAGTGTTCAATAGGTACAAGTCATGATTAAAATGCTTAAGTGAATTATGCAGATAATTTTAGGGGATCGCAGATGGCTCCAAAAATTAAAAAATATTTTGATATATTCAACATAACTTTAATTTAGAATTAAAAAATTTAAAAAAAATCTTTATTTGCTTTTTGAAAAGGAGGGAATATAAGTTTTGCTCTTTGGCGTTAGTGTTGAGATAGATGAGTATAAATAGTATTGTTCTTAATTACTAGTCTATTTTTTCCTTTATAGTTGTTCCTAATTACTTGTTCATTTTGATAATTAAGAAAAGACAAAATAATTTTATCTATTATATTCTCAATTAATTACTTTGAAAATGGTATAATTTTTTGAAAATCTTAAATTTTCAATCCATCTACTTCATAATTAATAGAAGTAAAATGATAAACTCACTATTAATAATTGCTTGCTTAATAGGTGTGTCAATTCAAAAGTGGATAAGTAATTAGTAACAGAGGAAATAGTTAGTTAGTACTATAATGTTTCCATGACAAAATCAATTAGAATTTGTCGTACGTTACATGGCAGCTTTATCGGTCATTGAATCTGTTGCTATCAAATACTCCCTCCGTCCCTTTTTAGTTGTCCACTTTAGAAATGACACACAGATTAAGGCAACAATGATTAGCACAGTGAAGTTACAATTTTACCCTTATGATAACTTGTCACTTCAAAATTACAACCACTTCTTTGAATTCAAGTGAAATAAATTGGAGGGAAACAACATACACTTTTACAATTTTCAAGAAGTGTAAATAAGGGTATAATA